>JARHVA010011458.1:0-54783 GCA_037957365.1 Torreya grandis | reverse complement strand
CATTCAACCCATGAGGGTCAGGGGACATATGATTTAACTAAGTATAAAATCTAACAAATATAAAAGGGGTTAGATATTTTACCATACCTTTCAATGATATAGGTACTAGATAATGGAGAAGGTCACCTTCATAAAAACCATCTGATACCTGCCAGCTCTAATCACCTAATGCTCAACCACATAAATGCATGCCATGCTTCACATTCTACACTTATTATTTTCACACCTTTTCAAAGAATTATCTTTTATCATTCCATGAAAGGACCATATTTTTTTTCTATATTTATTGATGCATGGGGTTTACTTTCTATCGATATGCTAGTCATTCTAATTGACCTGTACCTAGTTATACTTCTCATTGTACTCAAAGTCCTTCAACATGAAACCAAACCCTTCTTTCTCCCCTATCCATGTTAATGATCAAGGATAAAATTCATACCCTAATAGTATATAATATAAATATTAATATTATATCTCATGTTTATCCATGAATTATTAAAGAGAGGTCTCCTCCACCCTTATGAGGGGGGCCCCATGGAGAACCACTCACTAAGTTCTTATGATCCTTATGCATATAACAATAAAAAAAATGGAGTTACCCATGTCTTAATTAGTAGGTAGTGTGATATGCACAATTACATTCCTAAATATTCCACCCCAAATGAAAACCATAACTATGTTGCGATATTTGCCCACATAGAAAAATATTCATAATTATGTGGATATACTTCCCATACCAAAGACAAGGCCTAGTAAGTATCCTTTTGAATTTTTTGAGGTGTTTACCTTCCTCAACCTAGAGCTTAGAAAGAAACCTTTTGATTTCCTATAGGTTAATCCCTTATTTCATCTAGACTATAAGATTAGACCTTTTGAATTTATACAAGTCCTTCCATTCACACCATAAAGGGGGCGTGCTCATTTTTTCTCTAAGTCTTGAGGACCAAGAACTCCAAGAAAGGTTCAAGATATCCATATAGTTGAAATATCAGAATATCAAGTAAATTCAATAAAAAAAACTTACCTCTTCCACACATTATTAGTGGGTCCTCCACTATTATGGGGCCAAGTGAATCCTAGGTCCTAGGGTAGGAGTTACTCTCATTTCTTTTGTTAGCAAAGGTTTTTAGTTTCTAAGAACTTTCTTATTATGAGGATAACTATGGGAGAGGTAAACGAGTTCTTACTTGGTAGAAACATAGATATCTATAGACATGTAGTAGAGTTACCAAAAAACATAGATATTTGAACCAATATGCTTCTCATATAAATTCCTTTCAGTTAGTAATATAAATTCATCAACTATTACATAATTTAGATGGCCAAGTATTCAAAAAATCTTATATATAAGTGAAATATTATCATAGATGATACATAATTATACAAAAATGTTTATAGAATGAATTTAGTTACACAATCATAGAAATTGATAATTATTACATAGGTATCAACTTATTATATTGCACTTATATAATAATTATATAGTACATAGGTCCAGAATCTAATTCTTCAATGTCTAACACCCCTCAATTATTCACAACTTTCATATATACATAATTCACTTTCCCTATCTTAATCACATGGTTTAAAACATAGTTTATTTGGAATCTTGAATAAATATACCCTCATTATAGGCTTCCCTAGTTAGAAAAACCTCAATCCACACAATCTATTCCAAATGGAATATAGTTACTGACTAAATATCCCATGTATACTGACCAAATAGATGGATGATATTTCTTTATGATTGCGATGGTACCCTATAAAAATATTGACATGTCATTAAGTTAAGATGGCAACATTTTATGCATACTATCCCACTAAATTTTTTTTGGACTTAATCAGTTGTATCACCCTGAGATAACATAGAAGAAAAATAGCCATAAAGGGGAAAATTTTAACATCACCTAATCCTTAATAAATAAAATTGTAAGGTAACCTACCACCCTTTTAGGTTTTTAGTAAGCTAATGAGATAAAATGACTACCCTTTTGGGTTCTCAACCAACATGATCTCTGTAAACCAAAACAATAGACGAAACAAAATATGCCAAAGAAATTAACCTATAAAACACCTTAAGACTGAGTAGGGGATAAAAGAGGAATAGTGAAAGACTATGTCCTTAAAGTCATAGCATTCTTATTTTAAAATATAACCAGAAAGAGTTGATTAGGGGTAAAAAATAGGATCATTAACCATCAAATCAATGGAGGCATCTAACATAGCCAAGTCCTTTGTTATAAATGTGCCACTCTAATAAAGCTTCTTGAACCACTTGAACTAATGCATGTAGGTGAGTCTGAGAATATAGAAAATGTTATAAATCAACATCATGACATGAAGCAGTAGTAGCCTTGATGGTCACAACATTATCATTAATATCACTTGAAAGTAAGGTAAGATAGTCCATATATCTATTCAATTGAACTAAAACAAAGGCATTATAATTCACCCTAACTTTACCCACCCTATAAGTTGATCAGTAACTACATCTCATGTGTTGACTAAGGAATTTAATGTAGCATATATAGATTAGGTGGTAGCTTAGAGGTTTAAAAATTCTAAGGAAGTAGTCTATGTGGTAGTAAAATTGGGTTGTAGACTAGTCTAAACACATTAAAGTTGTTAGCACCAATCCAATAGATTATGATTAATTTTCCTAACTTGCTACATAGTCACACTAATTTGCATCTGATACTCTATAAGAAACTCACATTAATTTGATAGTCCTCATCTCTAATTATTAGGCCTTGTTGAGCATACTACGTATGTAGTTTTCCTATGTTGCCAGTCTTAGACTAATTGATTAAGAAGCAAAGGAACGTGATCCATATAAGACTGGCTAGGATTAATAGTGACCTACTAAACTAGGTCTGGTCAAGTAGTCTATAGAGTATCACATTCATGTTGAAGGGTGTGCCATTATGCAACATTGTTGACATCTAGCTGTGAAACTTTTTTGGACCAAAGATTGAGCCTATTGTGATAAAGATTCTTGGAATTCAACTACACCTTCAATTTGTTTAATTAATGATAAATAAGTAACATTGAGATAAATATCTATTAATATTAGTGTGTTACCCAATGAAGTGGCTGACATAGTGGTCAATGCATGCTAAAGAGGAGTAATTTGCAATAAAAACATCATTCTCCAAGCTTGTGGTATAGGTACATCCAGTATGGACATCAAGGAAAAATTGGTTAAAGTAGATGGGGATACATAGTCAACTATGTTGAACTACATAGAGAAGGATCCAAAGATGTTTGAATTGAAGGAAATTCTATGGTGGGGAAAAACTGAGTCTCACTAGTAGCCAACTTTGGTTGCTCTATAAATGAATAAGTAGCATCAATAATAATGCATTCAACTTCCTTAGGCTCAATTATTATATCATCCATATGCAAGCATTGATCTTCCTACTTGATCTTAGTGTTACACTATCATGTTGTCTCAGTAATAGCTTATTGATGGGGTTCCTCATCCATAAATTATTGGTTGGTAGTGAGGGCAACTTGCATTGTAGTGGTTACTTCTAGAGCATTGTGAGTGGTAGGAGCTTCATCTCATACTTGAATATATAGATTCAAATATATCCCTTTTATTTTCCTCTTGGTGGCATCATCAAATAACAGTGCAGTTAGCTTATTCTCAATTAACTTATTTCTCTTCCTCAACTAGGGACTTAGGTGTGACTTATTTAGTCTCTGAAGGGGGTTCATTAGATTGTGAGGAGGAGGTAGATGGCATGGCCATCTAAATCTATGAATTCTAAACTAAGCCCTTCCTCAATCGACATCAGGAAACATCCTAGATAACCACTTATGGAAATGTTGTCTTGAGCTAGGCATAAGTCAGCATCAAAGGCTATGAAATGGTAGTGGTATAACTAGGGGCATCTATTTCAATAATGTTTGATTCCTTAGAATCCTCCTTCGCCATATGAAACCTATGCATGGTCCACTTGCACCTAAGTGTATATTTTGGTGAACTTTCTAGTAGGACATCTAGAGGTTGTGGCAAAGGTGCACCTTCAAAAAGAATACCATGTGTAGGGTCCATGTGAGCTTGATGAATCCTTGTTGCTTCACCCAAAGGTTCCACTATAATGGATGGTGGATAAGGTGGAAGGGAAACCCATAATTATAGTGGTAACTTGTTACATATCTACATGATTCACATAGGATTCTAAATGAAAAATTATTTTTCATTCTCATCCTTGTATAAATCACCCACCATGTCTTCTAGCATTAGGTGGTATACTTCACTTGCATTAGTTTACAACTCAGGCCAATCACACTAAGGCATGATCTTTAAGACATGAGGATCATTATACTAAGAATCTTAGATCCTCATTTTACATCATGGTGGTGAAGGTGGGCTATGGTCAACTAGATGTTTACCCTTTTTATATTATGGTAGATCTATCGATGTAGTAGATAAACTTGGAGGTGTTACTTCAAGAGAAACAACCTAAAGAGGTATAACCCATTGTGTAGCCTAAGATTTTTGCAATTCCACCTCCCATTGCATAATAGACATGTCCAATAATAACCCCAATGGCATGGTATTCACTAGTAGGAGCTCATAGATCCAAGTAGATGTACCCTCTAGAAGGAATTAAACCATAACATGTTGGCCCAAAAATTTCATAACATTCGATGGGATTTTTGGATGCATAGCAACCATTTGAAAGAGATAATTTTCCTAATTTTTTAACAAAGGGACTTGATCTTGATATCAATTTGTAGAATAAGTGACTAAATTGGCAAATTGTTCATCAAGCCAATAGTTGGTGTCTAGGTGGATGTGCATGAATGGTGATTCCCATTGAGTGAATAAAAGGATAAATACCATAAATTGGTATTGAAAGGTGTGTTTTGTGGTGCCCAAGACTTTGGTAAAATTATACTCTAATTCTACAAGAAATAATATTGTCCAATTGAACTCTTCTCCACCATAGATAATTCGATGCATGATGTCAACCATACCTTTGGTAACCTTAATCGTGGCCTTAGTAGTCTACTAGAATCGTTAAGAAATACATTTGATTAACAACCACACCGGTTCATTAGGGAAAGATTCTAGTGGAATACCATAGTTCCTTATAACTTTAGTGGCTTTTATTTTAGTGGAGATTGGTGGTGTTTTAGACTTATACTCCATGAGGGATTTGCCTCTGGCAAGCATTTTAACTGTGTGAGCCATTACTACTATGGACAAGTGCACTATTATATCTTGTGATAAATGAATACATTGCTAGTTATATTATGCCAATAAAAATGGAATTATGCTAGACAAATCCCAAAAAGTGGGTAAATTCATGAGGCGTTCAACATTTGAGCTAGCCAAATGAGGTACCAGGCCATCTAATGTAAATAATCTATTTTGTGCATGCTACACCATAACACTACTATTAGGATCAAAAAACTATCTTTTAAAGTGAAACTCCTATCCCCAAATCCTCCTTCAAAATAGTGAGTCTCTTTTTGAAAATATGCTCAAACTCAGTAGCATTAGGAGAGTCAGCCATGATTTCTTACTGAGAAAAATTGAAATCTCACAATGTTGAGAAAGTAAACTCAAAATAACAATTATAGAGCTCAATTAACAAGGTTTAGTGGTATATAATGCCATGAAATGAATTATTTATACACTTTTTGGTTCACTTGGCCCTTGGTCTTGCAAATTTAATATTTGGGATCCTAAAATTCCTCACTTGTATGAACTAGATTCAAATTTGAATTGATACTACACCGCCATTATTTCTTACATGACAAGAAAATTTAGTTCAGTGGATGTGGCATTCAATGTGGTCAATCTGGCACCAATCTAGATGCTAAATAATTTTTTATGGGACATGCTACCATATTTTTGTTATTCGTATCTATTTGATAGGTGATCTGATTACAATGTAAAACTTTGAAAGTGATGTTATAACTGCTTGCCCACATACTTTGGCCATAACTCCCTTTTTAGTAATTGTTATTCATAATCATAACCTTAGATCTATTCAAGTATGGTTCCTAGACTTAATATATGACCCATGCTTATCTTTATTTGAGGATGTCACTTATAAGCTTATCCACTTTTAATGAATCGATATCTACCATGTGCTAGTCCAGCTGGACCATGCCTATCTTGTATTTTCACAAAATTGGAATTGATCCTATGCTCTACTAACAACCAACTTACTAAAAAATGAAACACATAAAAAACACAAACCAAACTTCAAATAACTTTCATGAATGAAATTTTCCTAACTATGATGGATGTGAGAACCTATACTTTCTTGTTACAATATTGATCCTAATAATGGTAGATTTAAGTCTAGAATTATTGACCTTTCCAAGTAAAACATTACGTTCCATATCTTGCAAGATTATAGTCTCACTTTATAAAAGTTTGTGAACAACATATGGACCTTTCCATAGAATGGTGAGTTTTTTAGGAAATATATAGAACCAAATATCATATAACAAAACCAATTACTCAATGGAATTATTTTGTACGGAGATTCTTGTCATGTCATGCATTTTAAATATTTTTATTAATTTCTGACACCCACATATCTCTACACCTATCTTCATATATGAAATTGAGTTCTAAGTACTAATTTATAAGTGATTCTACATCACTGAAACATATTGCATTAGCAAGTCACAAGCTAGGCATGACATATTCCATAAGCATAACAACTTCCATCCCATAAACTAGCTATAATAGAGTAAACTTTAATGCATGCTTAAAATGAGTTTGGTAAGCCTAGATTACCATAGGAAGTTGGTCCTCCCAATAATCTTTCTTAACATCACAAACCTTTGTTAGTATCTTACTAAGCACTTTGTTTGTAGCCTCTACTTGCCCATTTGCTTGTGAATGATACATTATGATTTTATGATGGGAAATCATATATTATTTTTTTATTATATTGATGGTCTTGTTTAAAAAATGTGTACCCTAATCACTTACCAATCGTAGTGGGCACCCATACTGAGTAATGATGTTCTCGTATAAAAAATTAATAGTTTTTTTAGCTCTATAACATGGTGTAACAATAGCTTCTACCCATTTAGTAAAATAATTAATCATAGTGATTATGCATTTATCATTACTACATTTACCTTCTAGATTAATGGGGCCAACAAAATCAATTCCCCACTACTCGAATAGTTATTGTGTTAGTATGGGATAAAGAGGAATCTCATTCCTATGAGTGGGTTTACCCATACATTTGTAGACATCATAATGTTTTGCAACCCTCTATGCATACTCAAAAAGATGTGTCCACCAAGTACCATTTTTTAATATTTTTCTTGTGGTAGCTTCCCCCATAAAATATCCACCTACAATGACCTGATGTGCCTCTTCTAGGACTTGCAATCATTTTTTCTTTAGTTTTACTCATCATAGGACCTCATTTTTCCCCATATGATAAAGAAATCCATTTACATTGTTAAAAGGAAGTGCTTTGGTCAAGAGGTGATTATTTTCTTTATTGGTGTATTATGTGGGTAATGTCCCCTGCTCCCAAGAATTATGCAATTTTTACCAACTATTCAAGAATCATATAAAATCTAAATAAAGGATCATTAGGAGACTCATCAAGGATATCCTATAGGTCCTTACCATTATGAAATCTACTAAGATGATCAGGTCCAAGATTTTCCCAACCTGGTTTAACATTGATTCAAAAATGAAACTCTTAGAAAATCATCAACAAACTAGATATCCTTTCACCCAACAATGGCTTGTTTACCAGATATCATAGAACTTGATGATTTATAAACAATTCAAATAGGGCAGCCATCAAATAATGTCTCATTTTTTGTAGGGAAAATACAATCACTAGAGCTTCCCTCTTATTTTTGGTATAGCTCTTTTTAGTCATAGATAGTTTTTGGCTTACAAAATGGATTGGATGGTCTAAGCCTCCTTTGCCCAGTTATGCAAGCACTATGCCAAAGTAGTTAGAAACACATCTACGTAATCCTAGAGAAGTTACAATACTTTTTAAATGTCTTATTTTTCATAATAGTTTCTAATATGTGCCAATTTTGGGGTTTCTTCAAACCCAATATTCATAATTTATTCCTTCAGAGGTTCTTGATATACTTGGCACTCTTCCTCTAAAATGGACTATTGAATGACCCACTCACCCTATTGTTCTAGAAATTATATTTATTGTAATTGGTCTTCTTTAGCATCTTCATCCAAAGGTTTAGGTAATATTTCATAGTCTAGCTCTGGCTCAAAAAACTTTGTGAGTTCTAAAGAATCCTCACTAACCAAATCAAGGTCATTAGTAGACTCTTCTTGAATATGATTATAAGGCTAAATTTACATCTTAGCTTTTCCTCTATGCAAGGTCTCCTTAATCACAACATCAATGAGATCTTAGGTGTCTTGTTGAATATGTTTGACTTCCATGGTGATGACATTAATAAGTTCATGAGCCTCCATCGCCTCTAGCTAGCATGGTCATTGTATATATATTCCACTCATCCATGGCATATAAATGTTTTCATCTTTTGTAATGCACTATGTACAAGCAAAATGTCACTTTCAAATATAAAATTTTGAATAAAATCATTCTAAAATTAAATCCATTGTTATGTCTCTTTGTGGTGTTATTGGTAAATGTACTAAGTAGTAGGGAAAACCCCTAATATGTAAGTAAAATAATGTGTCCAATACTTTGAATTGATTTCTTTAGCCATCCATACTTCAATGCACTATTGAATATGGTTTTGGTGAAAATTCTCCTTCATGGAACATGGGCCATTATTTTCTCACTTCCTTAGGAATTTGAAACCATGTGATAAGTAATTCACACACTTCTTCCCATGTTCTACAAGTACTTCAATGTACTACCCAATAGTTATCATTAATTCCTTTTAATGTGTAATTGGGATCACTTACCCTTTCGTTGTCCTATAGTATATAAATTTAGAACTTCATTATAAATTCATCAATGTATCCAATGGTAAAGTGATGGGGGATTTATTAATCATTCAAATAAACCATACATATGGGTTCAAGCTAATGATCATTTCAATCCCAATTGAGCATGCAAGTATCAAAATCACTACTTACATAATAAGCTTAATCTCATTGAATCATACCTTCGGGTGTAGGTTCAATGTAGTTGTGCTTCATAGAACCAACTTGATATAACATCTTTATATCAGACTATGTAGGTGAGTGAATAGATAGAGATCACACTTCATCTTCTTCTTCTATGGAAATAATTAAATATTTTTAAGAATAATTATTGCATAATTTGGTATCTATTGGCTCTACTGAAGGATAGTTATACTATTTCATTGGTATATTTCATTTTATATCAGGTACACTCTAAGTCTCAATTCATATCTAGTTATTTCCTTTTGATACATAGGGAGAATTAGGTTCCCTAAGAATTATGTATGATTTGGCATCTCTATTAAGAGGAATGATGATTATACAATCATCTTGGTGTGACTCTATTTGGTTCATTACTATGATGATGGTCATTTGTCTATCATAGGCCCACTTTTTCCCCAAGAAAGTTGGGTCATGAATTTCATGTCTTCATATTTATTACTTCAAAATCACCATGTAGAGTTACCTCTATGACTTTAATCTACACATCTTCTAATCATCATATGGGCTCTATCCTACCATAGTCCACCAAACTAAGTTTTATAAGGTTGTAACTCAAAGATTATCTACCAATCACCTCCTAGGTAGATCATGGGTTCATATTCATGGTGCTCCTAGAATCAAACATAGACTTTGGTATCTCATACCCTATTATCTTTATATTGACCCTAACATTGATATCCTATGGCTTCTTTATTTTAACATACCAAACCATCTTCTCAGGTCTTTCCTTTCCCTTTAGCACACATTCAATTAGACTGTGTGAGATATTAATGATATTATATGATATATCTTCATTTTACAAAGTATTAAGCAATTTCATCAACTATATTAATGTTGTGATAACCCCATCTTATTTCATGATTCACACAATCTGCCAATACATCTGCACATCAAGTGTGGCTTCATATGATATAGTTGAACCTTGCTATTGAATATTCTATAGAATTTGCATAGGTTCCTTCATGAGTCCCTTCTCCTTTACTGGTCTTGGATAGGTATCTACTTTATATTTTCATATGTCAAAATCTATTGGCATCTCTAAAGGAGGTAATAATTTCTATGTATACTATGTTCTTGTTACTAGTTACATAAATGCATTATGGTTGGGCTTGGAACCAACTCAATTTACATTCCTCACAGCTTGATCTCTACATTATGTTTGTAAAATAGAATAATCATGTTATTAAAATACTTGGTAGTACACATAATAGGCTTACCATTATGGATTTTTATGGTAGCTCCACTGTATGTGATTGTATTCCCCACACAAATAACATATAATAGGGCCTTTAGGACAATTTTCACATCCTCACTACACACCACTATGGTATCCACCTTCAAATCTAACTTTATTTCCTTGATATCCCTATCCATCTACCTAATATGCCCCAAATTTTATTGTACCCTATAGCACATTCCACCCCTGCTAATATTTTTTATTATCATGACCAACATATTGAGGTTAATTTAAATGTGGAGCCCAGCTAGCTTGTTATGCCTAAGGAAGCATAAGATTCTAGGTGGATTGATAAGTGTATTACAATGGTTGTATAAATTTTTGGGAAATTGATTTTAAGTTTTTTCATTTATGTCTATAAGGCATATATAATGACAAAATGGTCTATTAGGTACAATGATATGGAGCATGGTGGCCTAGTGTCCTTGGAGCAGTGTGATGCTTAAAGGGGTGTGCATGGGTGTGCTAGGTGGATGATGTATGGTTGAATGGAGAATAGTATGAATATTTTTTACTTATTCTTGATGTTTTATATGCTTAATTTTTGACTTCATTTGGCCTTCATGAGGTATGTAGATCAATTTGTACCTTATAGTCTTAATCTTGCATGATTACCTAAGGGTTCTTAAGTGCTTTGGATTATGTGCCATGGTAAGGAGCATAATGTGAATTTAATATGAATGTTATACATGTTTATGGATCCAAGAGGACAATTATATGACTTTCAATTAGTTTCAAGTGTTCTGCAAGATAGTTTGGCTCTTGGCCTAGTTGGCTTATGTGGGCTTGTGAGGCCTTGTGAAGGGTCAAAGGGTGTTTTCAGGTTGGTGAAGCTTGTATTTGCATGGTATATGGTCAATAAATTTTTTTAAATAATTTTTATTATTTCTAAGATTATATAAGGAGAGATAAATTCAATAAAAGTTTTCATGTGCTTTAGAGGGTGCTCAAATGGTGCTTTTTTAGCTCGAGAGGAAAGTTCTCACATTATTCAACTCATGTATACTTTCATGGGGATATGATAATTTTGTATATATATTTTAATGTTCCTAAATAATTTTTCCAAGCATTATTTCATGGATTAAGGAACTATTATTTATGAATTATTGCTAAGAAGGTAAGCAAGTTTTAATGTGCAAAATTCCTTGTCTTAAGACCTGATGTTGAAGATCTTTCTTGTCGATGCTTAAGAATGTTTTGGATGGATATAATGATGTTTTAAGGTTGTATAATAATAATCTAGGATTCTTAATATGTGTTTGGTAAAACTTTATTATTTGTGGGTCCCACAAAAAAGTACTTAACAATGTTTTTGATATTGTGAGAGATTTATGAAAGTAATCAGGGGAAAAAATGGGTGTGTGATGAATATTATTAATTTTTTTGAAACATTAATGTAATTTTTTATGAATATTCATTTAAATATTTCAAATTTATATGTCCTCAAATTTTTATAGTAAACATGAAGGAAAGGGTGCCATGAGTGAGAAAAACTAGTCAAAGTGAGAAGTGGAATTGGAAGGCCTAATCAGTGAGTAGGGATGGGTATGATATCTTGGAGGTGATTTAGTGGATATATTATCTCTTTTAATATAAGTTTTATTATTATTAGTCACTTTTATTTGAGTTAATGGTTTACTCATAGTTAACCATGATGGTTTTGCTAGCAAAAGGAACTCAGTTTGAGTGATTGCATTTGATTATAGGGAAGATGGTCAAATCAAGTGTTATTGATGGTTTAATGGTGTTTAAGACTCATTTAAGATATTATATAGTTATTTTTAATGTTTTACCAATATTCTATTGGTCAAACATAGTATTATAAAGTGAATCTATGCTTTGTTTGTAAGGAGTATGAGACATGGGCTTGCTACATGAACTAAAAAGTTGTTGCAGATGTTCATGGCTGACCTTGGAAGATATAAGTGATTATTTATATTATATATTAAATATAAATATCCAAAAATAATTTATAATGGTTTATATATATATATATATATATATATATATATATATATATATATATATATATATATTCTCTTTATGGGTGCAACCAAACTAGACAAGCAAGTGTGTGTGTTAATATTTGGAGACCTTGTGAAATGGTTGTTGGGGATCTTGGTGACCAATGCTTATATGATATTGAGAAGATAAAAATTTCATTAGAATAAGTATAATTTTTTTATTCTATTTATTATTTTTGCTATATTTATGAGTGCATATTAGTATATGAGTGAAAGATTTATGAAGGGGTTATTGCTTATGTTGAAAAGATAGGTTAGTGTTGGTGACTTGTGTGGAGTTACAGACTTGGAGAAGAGTGTTCTTACATATTTTCTCTATTATATTGAGAATAAATTATATTTTGAATAATTTTTCATTTTATAGGTGTTGTGTTGGTGCTCAACATCTTGGGCAAGTTGGTGCTTGTCATCTTTAGCAGTTGGTGCTCCTTGTGAAGTGGGTGATTCACTAAATCCTCATGTTTGTGATCATATTATAGGAGTGTAGTCCATTATTTTTTATACTTGAGAGTGATTTTTCTCCCCTGTGAGGGTTTCTCACATAAATTTTTGTTTAATGGTTATATTCATGCTTATTCTTTGATTCATCTATCTTTCATATTAATGTGATTGGTTAAGTAGCTTGAAGAGTTGGGAATTAGATTGAATTATTTTTAACCAATGATTCACCCCCCCCTCTCATTGATTTATACCTATATCAATTGGTATTAGAGTAGGTTCTTTTTGATGCTTAATAGTTTTAAAGTTAATTCTAAGGTACAATGTCAAGTCAAGGAATGCAAGGTGGTTTCTCTTCTAAACAAACTCTATTGTTTAAGGGTTCTAACTATGCCTTTTGGATTTCCAGGATGTAGAATTTTATCATGGCTCTAGGATTTAAAGTTTGGTAGATTATTGTTGATGGATATGTTATTTCTATGAGTGCTACTGATAAGAAACTATTTGAAATCAATTCAAAGGCTATGAATGTTATTTCTAGAGGTTTATTAGAGACTAAGTTCTCAAATGCCATTCACTATTAAACAACCTAAGGAGATGTGGACTAAGTTAAAGACAATATATGAAGGAGAATCAAAGGTCAAGCTATCAAAATTACAAACTTTTGGAAGACATTTTGAGAGTCTCAAAATGAAGGAGGAGGATTTTGTGGCATCCTTATTGAATAGATTGGATGATGTGGTCAATATGATCAGAGGTCTTGGATAAGATCTCAAAGAGGATATTATTGTTTAAAAGGTCTTAAGATCTCTATCTTATAGGTTTAACTCTAAGGTATCTGTAATTGAGAAAAGTCATGATCTTACACTGATGAAGATGGATGAGCTTTATGGATCTCTCACTACTTATGAAATGAGGATAAATGAAGACAAGCCTCCTAAGAAGGATGTTGCTTTCAAGGTAGAGAATAAGCCTAAAGAAAATAAGACACAAAGTAAGGGGTCTCAAGGAAAATATGTTATGTTAGATGATATATCTGATGATGACTTAATTGCTTTATTTTCAAGCAAGTTGAAGACTAGATTAGGTAAGTACATAGGTAAGCTTCCTTTTAAATGCTTTAACTATGGTGAAGTGGGTCATTTTGAAAAAAAATGTCCTCACAAACATAATAAGGATGAAAATGTGGATCAAATGGTTGATAAGAAAGGATTCAAGTCTGATAGAAACAAGATATGATTCAGGAAGTTTGATAACAAAAAGAAGTTCTATAAGGACAAAAGGAGCTTATACACAAAGAAGGATGATAGTGACTCAGAAGTGAGTTATGACAGTAAATATGATGTCAACCATGATGAAAGTGAAGCTGAGGATGATGAAGTTATTTTTATGGAAATAAAGTTAGATGATGAAATTGAATTCTCTTATCAAACTAAAGGAAACTAGAGTGAATCACATGAAGAAGATGAGAAATACACTCAGGACCATGAGAGTGAACTAAAAATTGAAGATTTGAAGATTGAAAGAAAGGTATGTAAAGGTTTGAAGGCCAAATTGGAAGACTATGAAGTTCAATTTAGTATTTTTGAAGCTAAGATATTTGAAGATAATAAGGAGCATGAAGAAGTAATCATGTTCTTAAATTCCAAATTTGAGTCTATATCCTCAATCCTAATAGGTAAGGAAGAAGAGTGTTCCACGCTGATTACAGAAAATAAGTTTTTGAGAGATGAATTGGAGAAATATTTGAGAAATGATAAGTAATTTTCCATGTTTGATAAAATCTCAAATAATCTTGGTAGTCTCTTGATAAGTCAAAAATATTCAAGTGATAGGATAGGTTTGAGTTTCATTAAGAAATCAATAGTTGTATCTCAAGCAAAGGAGAAAATCACTAAAGAGAAAAAGGGCAAACCTGTAGAGATCAATACCCAAGCTAAGGGTGTTATCTTCAATAAGGTAAGATATCTAAATGCCATAAATCATTTGAAATTTAATGGATAATATCATAGTTATCATGAGTTTCGTCATAAGGCTAATGATTGCAAGATGAAGGATAAGAAAGTCAATCTGTCTAATCCTATGAATGAGATAAAGTGTTTCAATTACAAAAATGAAGGACATGTGTCTGATCAATGTCTTAGTAAATCTAATATTTATAGGAATACACCTAAGAATGTAACATGCTTCAATTATCAAAGAACTAGTCATTTAGCTAAATTTTGTTAGTATAAAAGAAGGATTGTATGCTTCAATTGTAAAGGATTTGGTCATATTGCTAAATTTTTTAAACAAAAAAGGACTCTTAATCAAGACAATACCAATCAGAATTCAAGTTTTCAAGAAAGGAAGAACAAAGTCTTATAAAGGGCAAAGGAAGAAAAGAAAGTGATAGTTGATATGTTTGTAGATCAAAGTAGTGTTTTTACTAAGGTAGAGAGTTTATTTCATTGAGGAATTCTAATTATCTACTCATGTTTTCAATGAAGAGATTGGAAACAATGATAAATTAAAGAAGGAAGACAAAGATAGTCTAAAGATAAGTGTTGATCATTATAAGTTATAGATAATAGTGTTTCCTATATAGATCAATCATTCCTAGACCTTGAAAAATTCAATTCAGTTGATAATATAGATCAAGACATTGTGGCATCCTCATTTTTTACCTATTAAAGTTTGAGAGAGGAGGAAAGAATTTTAAGGATAGAAAAAGTGATCTCAATCAAGTCTAAAAAGAAGAAAAAGAAGAATAAGACTATGTTGACTAAGGAGGAAGAAGAATATGAGAAGATGTGTGCCACTCCAGGATTCACACTATTCTAAATCAGTCTTGAGGGATTGGAGGTCTCTTTCTATGCTTCATAAAGAGACTCCTATAGGTGAAGAACCCCGAATGATGTTCAGGAGGTATATTTAGGTCTTTTGGTCCTAAAGTGACTTTTTGATCAATTTTTGATGCTAGATTTGAGTGGTGATTTGAAGGATATGGATTAATCTATTTATATGAGGACATGAGGAAGATTGACAAAAGTCATTCTCTGGTGGTTTGAGGTCTTGATGTGCTTAGATATGTGTTTTATGGTTAAAAATTTTAGTTGACCATTTTTGACATTAATGACTGCCTAGAAAGTGCCCAACTTTCTCATATAGTGTTCTAAGGTGGATATAAGTTTACAATTGGGTTTTTTAAGTTATTTTTGATGTGTCAAAATAGGTAGGATGGCTTGGAGATGTTTATGAGGTGCTCAGATGTGATTTTGAACTTTTGATCAAGGTGCCTACTATAGCTTTTGGTTTGTATGCCTAGTTTACTTAGTTTCAAGGGTCATTTGATGAATGGAGATGTGTCATGAAGATTTTAATGATTAGGAAGGTCCGAACATGTGATTGAGACATGTTATAGATGGTTTCAAAAGTTGATGAATGTTTTTGTGCCAGGTGGAGCATTTTGAGTGGTCTCTGGCTCTTCTTCTCAAGAGCATGTGTTTGGAGGCTTAGAGGAAGTCAATGTTACCAAAGGTTTGAAGGATTTAAATTCTTCATGGAAGTGATTTTTGATGGTCTCTAGGTGTGGTATCTAGCTCAAGAGTTTGTGTTGATCAGAGGTTGACTTTTGACCAACTGTTGCTTTGAAGGCCTAATAATTTGGTCATGTTTGGAAAAGTGATCAAGCTTTGGATTTGGAAGATAAAAGCCTCAAAAATAGTTGAATGGGAAAAATGGGTATCTTAATCAATTTTTATAGTTTTTTGTAAGTATAATTCATTTTATTCAAATTTTAGCTCATTAGGAGGCCTAATTGGCTAGTAGGCTAAGGAAGGAAGTATGCTAAGGATGATGAGTTGGAGGTTAAGTTTTGGCATGCTTAAGGGGAAATGGTAGTGGTCTTAAAATATGAATTTTCATGTCTTGAAGTGATCAAGGTAGATATTTATGAGGTTTGTAGTGCCCATATAGGGCTACAAGGGGGTTAAATAGGCCTAGTGAAGAAAATGAAGATTGTTGAATAAATTTTCCAAATAAGTTTGGAATTTTTGATTCTAATTGAGAATTTTGGTTAATTCTTATCATTATTCAAATGTTTTACTATAATTGGAGTGCCCTTAGTGTTCTATGTGATGCCTTAAAAGTGATGATAAGTGAGCTTGTATGGAGCTTTGGTGATCTTATTGTTATTAAAAGTGATGGTAGCTATTCTTGGAGGTCTTGTAGGTGTTCATGGGTTGTATAGACTTAAGGGGAGTCTTAAAAGTGGAACATTATCCTAGGGGGAGCTATGTTACCATGCAATTGGTGACAGGTCTAAGGATCTAGGTAGCTTGGGAGTAGTTTTTAAGTGTAAGCACATTCCAAGGGGGATTTTCACTTGTTTGAGGTTAGAATGGTACTCTTTCAAATGTATTATGGTAGGTGATATTGATTCCATGTGTTTCCTATAGCTTACTTGGTTGATACTATGGTGCTTAGTGTTGAAGGGTGTCCACTTTGTCATTTTGGTAAAGGGGGAGAGAGAAAAGGAGTGTTACCATCAATGACAAAGGGGGAGATTGTTGGTAAATTCATGGTAAGTGTTTTCATTGATGTCTATAAGTCATATATAATGAAAAAGTGGTCTATTAGGTACAGTGAGATGGAACACAGTGGCCTAGTATACTTGGATCAATGTGATGCTTATAGGGGTGTGCATGGGTGTCCTATGTGGATGATGTATGTTTGAATGGA
Organism: Torreya grandis; assembly: GCA_037957365.1. Taxonomy (NCBI): domain Eukaryota; kingdom Viridiplantae; phylum Streptophyta; class Pinopsida; order Cupressales; family Taxaceae; genus Torreya; species Torreya grandis. Next base: position 37,217 of record JARHVA010011458.1, on the reverse strand, counting down.
TCCTATTATGAAGATGTTTTAATTTTTATTGATGTGTTCTATGCTCAAGGGTTGAATTCATGTGGCCTTCATGAGGTATGTAGTTCAGTTTGTACTTTCTAAGCTTGATCTTACATGATTACATAAGGGTTCTTGAGTGATTTGGCTTATGTGCCATGGTAAGGAGCATAGTGTGCTTAGAATATGAATTGTATACATGTGTAGGTATCCAATAGGCTAGGTAGATGACTTCCAAGTGCTCTGCAAGATATTTTGGCTCTTGGCCTAGTTGGCCTAGGTGGGCTTGTAAGGCCTTGTGAAGGGTCAAAGGGTGTTTTCAAGTTGGTGAAGCTTGTATTTGCTTGGGATATGATCAATTTTTTTTAAATCATGTTTATGAGGTATGAGGTATAATAAGGAGAGATAAAGTCAAGACAATACTTCATATTCTTTAGAGGGTACTTGAATGGTACTTTTTGAGCTTGAGAGGAAAATTCTCATGTTCTTCATCTCATGTAGACTTTGTATGGGAATATGAGAATTTGGAATATATTTGGGAATATTCCTAATAAATTTTTATAATCATTACTTCATTTATTAAGGACCTATTATTTATTAATGATTGCTAAGAAAGTAAGCAGGTTTTTATGTGGAAAATTCCTAGTCTTAAGACCCGATGTTGAAGATCTTTATTTTTTATGCTTAAGAATGTGGTGGATGGATATAATGATGTTTTAAGGTTTCATATGACTCTTTTATGATTCTTATGATGTGTTTTTTCAAACTTGACTATTTATGGGTTCCATAAAAAAGTGCTTCTTAATAGTGTTTTTGATATTGTGAGAGATTTATGAAACTAACTAGGGGAAAAAATGAGTGTGTGATAAAGCTTATAACTTGATTAAAATATTCATGGAAATTTTTAGGAATATTCATTTATTTGTTTCAGATTTTTACGTCCTCAAATTTGTCTATTCGATAGGAAGGAAAGGGTGCCATGAGTGAGAAAAACCAGTCAGAGTGAGAAGTGGAATTGGAAGGCCTAATCAATGAGTAGGGATAGGTCTAAGCTCTTAGAGATGATTTAGGGGATTTATTACATATTTTAAATAAATTTTCATTATTATTATTCACTTTTACTTGAATGAATGGTTGATTCATAGTTGACCATGATGGTTTTGCTAGCAAAAGGAATTTGGTTTGAGTGATTGAGTTTGATTATAGGGAAGATGGTTAGATCAAGTGTTCCCAATGGTTTGAGAGTGTTTATGAATAATTTAAGATATTATATATTTATTTTTAAGGTTTTAAAAATCTCTTATTGGTTAAACATAGTCTTACAAAGTGAAGTTATGCTTCATTTGTAAGGAGTATGAGACATGGGCTCACTACATGAACTAAAAAGTTGTTACAGAGGTTTATGGCTGACCTTGGAAGACATAAGTGATTATTTATAACATATCCTAAGTAATAAATATCTGACCATAATTTATATATATATATATATATATATATATATATATATATATATATATATATATATATATATATATATATATATACAAGATATTTTTACGCTCTTTGTGGGTGGAACCAAGCTAGACAAGCAAGTGTGTGTGCTGATATTTGGAGACCTTGTGAGAAGGTTATTAGGGGTCTTGGTGACCAATTTTTATATGAGATTGAGAAAATTAAAATGTCATTATAAAAAAAAAAAAAAATTGATTATATTTATTTTTTATACTATATTTATGAGTGCAAATTTATATATGAGTGAAAAATTTGTGAAGGGGTTATTGCTTGTGTTGAAGAGATAACTTGGTATTGGTGACTTGTGTGGAGTTACAAACTTGGATAAGAGTGTTCTTGTAGATTTTATCTATCAGATTGAAAATAAATTATAGTTAAAATAATTGTTCATTTGATAGGTGTTGTGTTGATACTCAACATCTTAAGCAAGTTGGTGCTTGTCATCTTTAGCAGTTAGTGCTCCTTGTAAAGTGGGTGCTTCACTAAAGCCTCATGTTTGTGATCATCTTATAGGATTGTAGTCAATTATTTTTCAGACTTGAGAGTTATTTTTCTCCCCCATGAGGGTTTCCCACATAAATCTTTGTGTAATGGTTACATTCATGTTTATTCTTTGATTCATCTATCTTACATATTGATGTGATTAGTTAAGTAGCTTGAAGAGTTGGGAATTGGATTCATTATTATTAACCACTAATTCACTCCCCTATTAGTGGTTTTTACCTCTATCACAACTTTAACTCTATTATTTAATCCTTGTAATTGAAATGGTTGTGTGTTCTGAGCCCATGCCAACCCAACCTAGGCTACACTATGGAAGTGGTTTCTTCTTGAAAAATGGCTTGTGACATCACTAGAACTTATTGTGAAGATACTATGAATAAATTATTAGTAATGTCTTCCTTCAATTATTTTAGAGCCTTGAAATCCTTATCTTCATGATTATTAGATTTTCATAATGTATAGTACATACTCTATGAATTTCTTACATACTATTGTAATAAGTGATAATGAGTTGTTGAGTGTCCCACTATGTGAAAGTTGTCATAAAACTTCATACATAATTTTGGAAATTCATTCCTATGGTGGCCTTCCTTTCCACACTCAATACACTAGAGACCAATTCTAGGTTGCTCATTAGTATTATATGGAGCCTCTAAACTCTACAAAATAGCTTGGAATGTTATTTCTAACTATTTTTTGCTCTCTATCAAAGTACCATAATCTTTTATTTACTCCACTCTTACTATAGATTTTATAGATTTTGTTTTATAAGTAAACTTGTTTTTTGTTATCACAAACTATATCTTTGGTTTTAGTCCTTCAACAAACCAAGTGACATTATCTTTATTTTCAAAATCAAATTTTACATTATTAACCACATCAAAAAATATGTGGTCATAATCATGAATAGTTTCCCTTTGACCTTGATGGAATTATTTTAGGTCCTATATGGTTTGTCTCATACTTTTCTTAACCTTGAACTTTGCAATCAACCATTTTAGCACATCATCAAAACTTATTATTCTTGATTCTCTATGAAACATGAAATCCAATGCTCTTTCAAACAAGGCACCAATAAGCTCATACTTCTTAATATTTTCATCTACAATGCCTTTATCCTACCATTTCATGTAACACTAAGCAATTATTGCTCCGGATCCATAGTTCCATCATAGGATGCCATTTTAATATAGGCTCATATCTTTAAAACCATATTACCTAGGGTTGGGTACAAAGGAAGCATTATATACGCTCCGCTAGCTGGTGGTAATGATACTATAATTTATGGAATTGATACCTAAGAACTTCTTGGTATCAAAATTGGTGTTATCACTTGAGGAAGAGTGATCATTGGTGATATCTACAGTGATGGTCTTCTGGACCCAGTGGGACTATCTCCAAGTACTAGTGTATTTGTAAAAAAGTGGAAACCTTAAGAAAATATAAAATATTCTTGAGATCATAAAGGGGATGGAGATCACACAGGTGATGAAAATGCCTCTAACTCATATTTGGTCTTTGTAATGGTGTCTATTCACATTCTATACTCAGTGAAAATTTCAATTTATGAAACCCAATCAAAAACATGTTAAATCAACAAGGTTTTAGTCAAATTAGTTACTACTTCTCATAAATAATTATTATGTAGTTTAGTGAATCCTTGCATGGGTTTTTCAAAATTAGAATCTACTAATTATTTTATACTTCTTGATTCCTTGATCTCCTACTCTCTCTGACTTTTAAATCTCTATGGTTGAATGTAAATAGGGGTATTTATATAAAATATAGGCTTAGGGGATGTGTGTTGAGGGGATGAAAAATCTTTGTCTAATTATTTTGTGTGGAAATTTGAGTCAGTACTGTGCCTATAGTTGATCATGCCTCCAAAATTAGTCAACTCTCTTATGAAGGTGAACGATGTCTCCTTGAGTGAATGTGATCTACTACCATCTATTAAACTACATTCTTATATGATTTTTCCTTTATCATCATCCTCTACCTACTTCTTTACTTACTCTTTGGTATCACTAATATTGGGTCCTTCTTCTCACTCATCAAATCTCTTCTCTCTTATCCTTTCATCAATTCATTCTTCCTCCTTTCAATCTCCTATAGCTATTCAGCCTCTAATATTATTTCTAACTCTACCTCTAATTGTAGTCACTCATGAAGTCCTTGATATATTCCCCCTCTTTTTCTATCATATTTCTCACTTTGTATCCACAAGCCTCTTTTGGTCGCTTTCATCTAGTTTCTATTGGCTAGATTTCTTGATCAACTCTATACCCTCTCACATCCTGACTTTGCACATCCCCATATCACCCAAAATACTACTCCATCATGAATGGGTAGGGCACTATGGATTTTTCAATGACCAACATCTTGATAAGAACTGGTATTCATTTTAAAAACTTCCCTCTAGTCCCTTGTATAAATAAATCTTATGCAGCATTAAAAGCAATATAACCATGAACTAAAAATTCCATTATATATCCATCTATAGTGGTTCGTATCCAGTGATCAATCACATGGGTCTAATAAACATCAAGGCTCTATAATTATTAAATTAGATCATTATTCCACTAAATTTTATATACAAATTTGGTTTGAAAACAAAAATGTTCTAAAATTCACACTAGAAGATTTCATATACACCACCATATATATGATGCTATATGAGTTCATTTTAAGTGCACCCTATCCTTCTCACCTCTTTTTGTGTGAACTAAGATATTTTTTGATCCCACAATTCTTCCAAATCCCTCTAACTTAGTAACCACCAGAGTATATCCTTTATTTAGCAACCCATAATAGTTCCATGCTCATTGCACCATTATTAATAGAGGTTCCTAATTTCCTAGAACTTACTAATTATGAGGATAACTATGGGAGAAGTAAAAGGTTATTACTTGGTAGAAACATAGATTCCTATAGACCTACATTAGAGTTACCAAAAAACATATATATTTGAACTCTCATATAAATTTCTTTCAATTAGCAATATAAATTCATCAACTATTACATAATTTAGATAGCCAAGTATTCAAAAAATCTTATAAATATAGTGAAATATTATCATAGACAATATAAAAGTTTGAAAAAAATTTACAAAATTAATTTAGTTACACAATCATAGAATTTGATAATTATTACATAGGGATTAACTCATTATACTACACTTAATAAGTCTCTAGTACATGGGTCTAGAATCTAGTTCTTCAATGTCTAACCCCCCTCAACTCTTCGTAACTTCCATATATACATAATTCACTTTCCATATCTTAGGCACATGATTAAAATAGACTATGTTTGGAATATTCAACAAATATAACCTCATTATAGGCTTCCCTAGTTAGAAAAAACTAAATCCACACAATCTATTATAAATGGAATGTAGTTGCTAACTAAATATCCCATGTATGTTGACCAAGTAGATGGCTGACATGTCTTTATGTTGTGATGGCATTCTATATACTATTGACATGTTGTTAAGTTACTATGGCACCTTGTATGCATACACTAACATCTCTTAGGGAGTATTTCATGCCTTTTAGTTTTAATCTATAATTTTATTTTACATACAATGCAGCCAAATATGAATCCTTATTGCTTGTCATGATCATTACAAAATGTTTAGATATTCAAAACTTAAGGATACAGGGTGACTCATATCTGGTTAAAAACCAAGTTTTTAAGGTTTATAAAATTAAGACGAGGAATATTTAGGTATACAATGCCATTTTATATGAGATCACTATAAACTTTGACTTTATTTATGTAAAATTAGTCCCTAAGGAAATAACTAGCTTACTCTTCATGGCTACTTCATCTTTTCACTTTGACCTTCATCCCACCATATTAGATTATTATTTCATATATTTTTTTATAATTCTTAACATAAAACCAATCAATAAAATTTTTAATCCCAATAATCTTAAGGTCACTTTGATGGTAAAAGAGGAATTTACCAAACTTTTCAAATTCAGATTTATTAAGATAGTGGACTACTCCAAGTGGATGGCCAACATCATCTCTATTCTCAATAATAATGATAAAATTAAGATATGTACAGACTTTAGAGATATTAACAAATCATGTCCAAAATATGAATTCCCTCTCCCATCCATTGACATCATTATTTACACTACTGCAATATATGAATTGCTATCACTCATGGATGGATTCTCAAGATATTATCATATATGCATCTCTCATAAGTATCAAGGAAACACCTCATTTACTACACCATAAGGGACCTTTTATTATGTTTTATTTCTATTTGGTCTCAAAAATATAGGGGAAATATATCAAAGTTCCATGACCCACATATTCCATGATCTCATTCACAAGACATTGGAGGTTTATATAGTTTACATTTTAGGGAAATCAAGACGATGAATAGACCATTTAGAGGTGTTAAACACCATATTAACATGATTAATAAAATATGATGTTACTATTAACCCTAAGAAATATGTGTTTAGATTCATCAGTGTAAAAATATTGGGGTATATCATCTCCCAACATGGGATTAATATTGAACCTACCAATATTAGAGAAATTTTAGAATTGCACCCTCCTATAGATGAATCAGGCATCAAAACATTCCTAGGTAAGCTGGGATCCATTTGAAAATTCATTCTTGGTTTTGCCTATATCATTCATCCTATTAATAATGTTTTTTAAAAGATTAATGGTTTAACTTGGGTAGACGATTATTAGGAGGCATTTGATGTCATAAAATACTTCCTTATGTCTCCCCCCATGTTCATGGCACCTAAGCTAGATTGATAATTTACATTAGAGTGAGTGACGTGTCCCTCACCTTTGTGTTTCCTTAGTATGATGATACTAGTAAGGATCACACCATTTATTTCATTAGTCACACCCTTATTGATTATGAGATGTGATACACTTAAGAAAAAAAGGAATGATTAGCTATAATTATTTTCAACCAAGCAATTGAAAAATTATATGTTCAACAAAGAAATAATATTTATTGTGATTTCTCAATCCATATGTAGTTTTATAACCCAACCAAACCTCTCTAAAAATGTTGAGTGCTTCATCACATTCTTACTCAAGTTCGATTTAAATTACATAAACCAAAAATCCATTAAGGGATAAATAATTATTTATTGGTTGGTTGATACACCCTTAGAATTTTATGACCTCATCTATACTAACTTTCCTAATTAATTAATTTTATAAATATAAAAACATGTTATTATTTCTTTTCGTTGGTACATAGATATCGTCAATTACCTAATCAACCACACTTACCCTGAAGGTACCAACTCATAATAAAAATGGTGCCTTCATGTCATTACATCCAAGTACATTATTATAGACATGGTCCTTTATTTCAATTTTTTTTATGTCATGCTACTTAGGTGTGTCAACTAGAAGGATTTATAAAGGGTCCTCTTTCATTGTCATAGTGGCATTTTTTAGTGGGAAGTTCAATGGCCACCCAACTACTCATAAAATATATAAGATGAGATATTTTTAACTTACATTAGACCAAGATAACAATGATTATGTGCACAAATGTGATATATATCAACATTTTTCACATGAGATATATATTCTCACTACGTAATTATAGCCAACAATTACCCCATGGCCCTTTTCTAAGTGGGGTTTAGATTTAGTGGGTAAGCTCTCCCCTGCTTCTTCAGATGCTTATCATTTCATTATCACAACTATTATAACCAAATATTTCACATTAAATGATGTTTTTCAGGCCTAATATAATATTTATGCAACATGGGAATACTTATAGGTATGTGAGTTTACCTATAGTATAATTATACCTCTAGGTTTAAGGGCTAGTCCCTGAATTTACCTTGAAGTGTTTATCACATAAAATAACTATTTACTTATGGAAAAGGGATATAAGTATGAATGAAATGAAATTAAAATAAGGGGATGATAAACCATAAGGATTTACATAATTCTATCATACTTATTTCACTAAGAAATAAGACCTACAAATCAGCTTCAAAGTCCTAAGATGTTCTAACATAAGTGTTTCAATATAGAGGTGATATACATGAAATAACTCAAGGTAAGTAGACCAAAGATAATATTGTTGTATCTAAGGACACTTGTACACTTGAAGGTATCCTAAAACTTTAGTTACACTCTATTTTACCTATTATAATGATATCTCTTTTATAAAAATGAAAGGATAAGGAGAAACAAGGATATAACTTATCACTAAACCTCACCATTCATCACTTCACACACTTAGAAAAAAAGTTCATGAAATTAAAAAAAAATTGAATTTATTTTTAAAATTTAAATTACAACATAAAAATATAAAGGCTTCACCATACATGGAGTGGAATTATCGGACCAAAGCCAAAATGGCTTGTACTTACAGAATTTGAGATAGGAGAGAGGAGAATGAAGTCTCAGAGTCATAAGAACACTTGTTAAGATGAGATAAAGAGTTAAATATATAGGATAAAATAATATTGAATATAACAAGAAAGTTCTACCTGTACAAATGTCACTAAAAGGCATGAAACTCCTCAAATGTGGTGTAGTACTCTTCAACTTGCTCCTTAAAAACTACCTTCATCATTTGGCCTTTTTTTAGAACTCAAAAATAGACTAGGGATATATGAGATCATTTCAATATGAGTGAGGGGTTATAAACATGATCCAAAAATAATTATATGTGTTCCTAATAAATAATATTATTTTGGCTAGTTGTTTTCACTACATGTAATTATAATCACCCTTATTTCACTCACCCTTCACACTTGACACCAAAGAGATCTTTGGTTTCTCAAACCAATCCATAGAATGGGTGATGTGACACTTATAAATAGTATTCATGCCTTTATATTCATTATGAAGAACTTAAAATTCCTCCCAATTAGAGTTTTCATCTTCTCACTTGGTGATCAATCTTTGTTCACTATGTCAGTTTGGACTGGCTAAGATGAAGGTGTTAGCAGAGGCACTTGTGAACTCTCTTAAAGAAATAACTTGATATTATGAGTTATGATAGGTCCCAATTTCTCTCCCAAAATTATCCTAATTATTTTAAACCATTCTATACCTACATAACACACAAAATTATCAAGAAAACTAGTTTTACACCCTATCCATACAAGTAGGGTAGAAGACAAATTGATGGGGAGGATCCTAGAATAATTTATAATCACTTTCATTCTTAAACTATCCCATTTGGATGCCTCTCCTTATTATTCTTTCCAATGAGGCTTATCAATGGTTTTAGAGGGTTTTAGGTGGTTTTGGCCTTTAAGGACTGTTTATAAAGTTGTGACATCCAATCCATACACAAGTTACACAAAATGTAAGTTCAATACCATCTCTAACATCAATTATCTCTTTGAGGTCCCATGCTAAGCCTCCTTACAAGTGTAAGCTCCCAAATTTAGCATCTCAAGCTCTCCTTCACATTATACACACATTTTCATGCTCTTGAGCCAAGAAAATGGCTTCTCTATGATCTTTTATATAGACTAAAGGTTCTCAATCACCTTATAACCCTCCATATAGGTGTTCTAATGAATTATAATGTCTATCTATTGTTATAAATGATACTAGACCCCCTTAGGGATTTAAGACTAGTAGGTTTGACTATACATGTGTGGGTTTAGACCACCATACTTGAATTCTATAACTTGATAGTTCCTTTTCATGTTGTTTTATGTATAAATTATCTCCATAAAATTTTCTTCAAGGTTTCTACAATCTCAAAGTTATATTATCTTCATTTTCTTGCTAAACATGCACATTTTATCTCTCTAGGAGTGCCCTCTATCTAAGATAGAATAGAGGGCATATCCTTTATTGCCTCAATAAAAAAAATGTATGATATTTTTTAGTAAGTTATGGGGACATTATTTAATTAATTTTAGGTTTGGATCATATCAATATCATCCCCAAACCTCACAAGACCCAAGACAGACTTGTATACACTTACTGACTATGTTGAGTTTTGCATACTGACTATAGTTGATCTTGAGAACCTTTCCATTCCCTATTTACATATGATGGGAGTTTAATGAAATGTTCCTTATACTTTATATTCCATTTCAAACATGTCAACACTCAACTTTATTTTCTAGCTCTTCAAGATATGGCTTTCTCTTGACTAGACAAGGTTGATAGGCTATGACTATATTCTGTGCTACTTGCCTCAAAATAACATCCTTATAGATAAACATTTGCATATTATACATTGTGTTATCACTCCATAATATTATTAAATCCATAAATACAATACTATAGCCATTTTTATCTATTCATACCATGTTCATGTTATGCCAACATCAAGACCACCATGTTCTAGCTCAATGTCATGCTAGAGTCAACTATAGTTGACCACTGTTGGAGTAACAAAGGTCCTATAGGTGATATAAAACCCCTTAAAACTATGATACAAAACCTAGGATTACTTTGTAGGTATTTGGAATCATTTCCAACCTAAATATGTTATTTTTTGCATGTTTTCTTTTTTAGGTCTATGTCATGAGATTATAGGTACCTACAACCAGCTGTAAGTGGCCTTTTTTATAAACAATGGTATACTTGTAGGTGGTGATGGAAGTTAAAACCTCACATTTAAACTTTCCTTGATGTTATTTAAACTCCATTTATCATTATCACTTTAATAAGGTTATTTTATATGAATGCATGCTCTTATCTTTCTACCTTGGAGTGTAGGGTCACTTCGAATCCAAGATATTGTAGAGAACATGGACATTCTATAGTATAAGAATGTCAAGAATGGAGGCCTCTTAACATCATGTTCCTTTGGTCAAACACCCACTCTCCTTTTTAAGGATTTACCCATATATAAATGTTACAAGATAGAATCATTAAATATCATATAAACATTATGCCACCTCATTATATGATAGCATCAAATGTGAGCAAATCATTGTTTCAGAGTTTTTAAGGTTATTTGTCTCTAAACTCAATTTCTTGAATCATGAGTAATGAATCAAGTCTACCTAAAACTCTAAAACCTTAAAAATGATTCATATGACATTACCTAACCCCTCAAACTCTATTAAGACTCAAATCATGTTCAAAATCTCTATGAAACACTTTTAGATATCTATGAAAACCACCTATAGGTGCAAATACAGGTTGTAAGGTAGTGAAGGTGAGATAGACACACTATTCATAGTGTATGAGAATTAAATTAGTCTTAAACCCTCTATCAACTCTCAAATGGATCATTTTCAGCATGCATAACTTCAAACCAATTCAAATAATTCTTTTTAACATCATTATCCCCTGAAAGCACCTTTAAGTACACATTAATGGTGTAGGACTGTGTGTGTAATTTAATTGACTATCACATTTCCTCATATAACATTTGAAAACTTAGTTTGGTTTCCCACACTTCAATATTATTTTCACAACCTATTGATACTTTCATTTCATCTTCATGAATGTTCTTAACACTTTAAAACACCTCATTTAGCTAATTATGTATGGAAATCATGTAAGAAGTTGACTGTGTTGGTCTTTTTTGATTGAAACTCCTTATATGATATCTTTGGAGAGTTAGCTTAGAAATAAGATTATTTTCATGATATTGATACATAAAATATAACTTGTCATTCTCATCTCAAACCACTAAAAGGACAAGAACCTCTACAATTAGTGTAACATTCCTAAAACTAACAATGGAGATCTTAGCCTGAAACTTAAACTATTTGGCTCATCAAGTCACCTCCAAACATGAAAAAATATGGGATAAATTATATAATTATGTAGAATTACTATATAATACTTTTCATTAATTGATTTGTACATACTAGCTCAAATAGAAGCAAAACCTGCAGGGTGTGGGGATGAATAAGTAAAATGAGATAGTTGGCTTCTTAAGAATGGTTCATAAATTATAGGAAACAATTATTCCATATCCTACCATGAAAATTAATTATACCAATTTTAGTTTCTAACACCAAGATTATTTTACCTAGAACCTCTTCTACTGGCCATACTGAGAAGAAACATGTTGACCAATTTTACATGTCTAGTGGAGCAATGGAAGAACATAATGGTTTTCAGACATTTTTTATGATTTAAAATTCAATAAATCATGTAAATGAAGTTATGGGATTTGAATATCTATTCCATAATCTTGTCCCATGTGCCACTCTCCTCTATAGGTCGTACAACTGCCAAAACTCCTTTTTCACTTATTTTCTTGATTTCAGTTAGGAACCTACAATTTTTAGTTAATAATAACATTATTGAAAATTAGCATGACATATTGGACATTTAAATATATTTTGGGACATTTTTACACCAATTAAAACCATACCACCTTCATTTATAGCTCAGATATGACCCTTACGTGACATAAAATGACTTAGGATTAAAATTGGCCTTAACCAAGGATAATAACTCATTAAATGACATCAAATTGACCATGACACACCCTAAAACATGATAATAGACCCATTATATCAACTTTTTTACTATAAGGGTTTGACTTATGATCAAAATAGTCAACATTCTTGGTAATTTCTTATGGGTGGTATTCTTGTTATGCCAAGACCATTAGCCTAATCCTATCCATTGGGACATGGAGTCAATTATACATAATTTTGACACTAATTTTCCATTGAAACTATGCCAAACAATAAAGGAAAGACACACTAAATAATACACACTAAAGGAAAAAACATGTGTTTAGCTAGAATACTTATGGAACACACACACAACTGAAAGAAAGACACAAACCTAACCTAATATTTAAAAAATATCATTATTAATGTTAAAAACATCTTACCATACTTCAACTAGGGTCAAAGATGGTCTAGCATGTGAATCATGCTCATCAACAACCACTTGAATGTGTAGATGATCAAGAAGCTTACCATATTTGGATCTCCACATATATGCAAGTGGATTATTCAGAACCTTCATGAATTCTCTCTTTTTCTAAGGGTCTTGATTAGGGATAAAAATACTATGATCTCTACCATATCCATTAGATGTTCTTCAAACTGTAGATTATAAAAAATGATAGCTAACTCAACCCTTCCATCCTCTTAGGCATAATGTAATTAATGTGGATGATCATCAAGTCCCTCTTCACCATGTTCCAATACCTCTAAACAAGTTTAAAATTCATGTAGAAAACCTAATTGTTCTTCAATCACAAACATGATTGCCTTGACTTCACTAGGATTCTCTATGATTGTAAGATCTTGATCAATATAATGACATTTATCTTCATGTTTGAAAGAACACTCAACAACCTGATCATTAGGCTCATTATAAAACACATAAAATATATAATTATTATGAGGGAAAGTATCATCTCTTAATTGATCAAATTCTTGACATATGGCATTGAACCTTTGTCATAAGTCATCCTTCTCTTCCTCATGAATGTCATCATCAAGGAAAACTTCATCAATTGAAGGTATAAATACATCATTATTCCCACTATGGTGATAAATTAGGTTCTTCAATATATCATCATCATAAACATGGATCAAGTAGTTACTCTCATCAACTTGTGAGAAAGAATATTTAACACTTACCTCAGCTTGCTCAAATGGTTCTTCATGGATGATATAGGTGCCAAGGTTAGTTTTCTCAAAGTATGCATATGGATCATGCCCATAAGAATTTGCAACATACTTATTGAGAAACAAGTCATTTATACCTTCAAGTTTAGAATAATCACCAACATACACATTAGACTCTTCTTTCTCATTGATCACATAATTCAAGTTAGAGCTTGCTTCTACATAAGGCTCAATGTGAAACCTTGCAAGTGGCTAGTTATTATGGTTACCTTGGTTCCATATCCTATCTTAAAGGATAATAAATACTAATTATCTAAGAGGTAACCTCATATCTTAGCTATAAAATCTCTTGAAAGGTAGATTAAAAAATGAGTAGGCAATTCCACAACAACAATGTCTTAAAGGATAGGGAAACTAGGACAATCATAGAGAAAAACCTTCAACCCTTTGATCAATCATATTGTCTTAGTAGTTGTATCATATAACTAAATAACTCCTTTTATATGTGTTTCATATTTTAAGCCCAAATTATCAGCTATAACTTTAGGTATGACTTATGTTAAGGCTCCATTATCAACTATGCAATTATGGACTAGCTTGTCACCCACTATAAGAGTGAGGTAGAAAGGTAGAGGATTCTAATATTTGGTAGATGGTTTAATAATTTTTTAGGGGAATTGATAATATATAAATCACCATGACTATTTTATTAAATATGGACTAGTATGGATATTGGACAACTATTTTTGGAAGAGATATTTATGGCTAGGCATATGAAGGACATCCTAAAGGGAAATGGATGCCTTGGCATTATTCAATGAATCCACTACATTTATATCAAAATTTCTTACCTTATCTTGATTCCTTAGATGAAAATAAGTTTATATAATTTGAATAATTGAAACATTTTGATCAAACCTTACCACATTCTAATTTGGAGTAGGTGCAGGAGTGTTTGGGACTACCATGCTTATATTCATGCCTTATTGCTTTGTAAGAGGATTATATGGACTTTTAAGAACATTATTATAACCTCATAAATCATTCCTCTTGGATCTTGTATTATTTATAATATAATTTCCTTGATTGAACACAAAATTATCCTCAACTAGAAAGTTGGTGAAGCTTTCTCCTTGAGACTGTCAACCTTCACTTGCTTGCATCATGACTTAATCTTCAGCTAATATTAGAGGAGTGACTCCTTCTTAAGAAAATAAATCTTATTATCCTCATTAATTAACATCCATAAATTGACCTTATTGACAATCTTCTCCTTACACCAAGTTGTTATGTACCAGTACCATCTCTCTTGTGTTGGTGGTAGAAGTAAGATTATATACATTTGTAGGCATGATGAAATTAGGTTGACCATGACCTCTCCCTCTCCCATATTTTTGACCATATTTTTATTGATAGGGATATGGGTTTTGATTATAACCTATTTTAATATTATCTTGAATAATCTTATATTCTAACCATTCAATATAAGTATCTTTATCCATGGCATCATCTGCCTTCTTAGGAGTAGTCTTAAGCTTGGTGTTTATAATTGGAACTTAGGTAATGTTTATAAAAACAATATAAAAATTAATAAATAGAGTCATAAATATTTTTTTAGGAAAATTTCCTACTTATATGAGATCATTCTCATCTCTAATGGCAATTTCATATGATTTAAAAAGAGTGAAACCACCCAAGGATTGTAGCACGGTAGTAATATCAATATGAATGGCTCTCAAGTATGTAGGGAAGATAAATCTATAAAGTGGTATCATGGGAGGAGGAAACCTATGCAAAGTCCATTGTAATATTTCATTTAAATCATGAATAATTTCCTTGGGGGATCTTTATATCACATTCATCTGATGTATGAGTAAAGCATGGTCACTTTCATTTTCAAACCTTAAAGTTATAAATAATCCAAAATCATCTTATGTTGTGATACATCCACAAAGATAAGTCCTATACCAATTAATTTATTTCCCTCTAAGGGACATGACAAGGAATTTAATGGCAATAATTTCCTCATTGACATTGTGCAAACTATAAAAATTAGAGATATCCCTGATGTGTTCACTAAGTGTGACATAACCTTCACCATTGAATGTAGGTACACTCTTTATAGAATTAGGGGGAATGACATCATATGCATCAAGATAAATTATACTTTAAGTATTAAATTCAGGGAAGGCAAGTTGATTATCCATGTTTTCTTCAAGTTCTTCCTCACTCTCTTGATCCTCTTGGCTAGCAAAGTCCTTTTGCTCTTTAAAGGGCAGAATAAGATGAGGGTGTTGAAATTTGAGAGGAAGTTCATGTT
Organism: Torreya grandis; assembly: GCA_037957365.1. Lineage (NCBI taxonomy): Eukaryota > Viridiplantae > Streptophyta > Pinopsida > Cupressales > Taxaceae > Torreya > Torreya grandis. The sequence goes on along the minus strand of JARHVA010011458.1, from coordinate 21,338 downwards.
GAATAATGGATTGATAGGATTGAACACTCTAATAAAAGATGAACTAGTAAGGACCATGAAGTATGAGAGAAAATATATGACAAAACAATGGTATAAAACTATCTTTTACCTTGAATGGAGTTACCAAATGTTGAGTAGCACACCAATATCTAGCTTATGTTGTCAAGACCAACATTCACCTTAACAATTTGTCTTTAGGAAAATGAGACCCACTGGGTGTGTTAGAAATATTATCACCAAATATTTCAACCTATATGAGGTTGTTCAATCCTGCTATAATATTTGGGCAACATGGTAATACTTATGGGTATGTGGGTTTACCTATATTAGAAGTAGATCTCTAGGTTTAAGGGCTAGCTCCCTAGATTTACTTTGAAATGTTTATCACTTACACTAAATTTTTGCTTATGGAAAATGGATATAAGTATGCGTTAAATTAAACTACTCTAAGGGGGTGATACACCATAATAATTTCCACAATTTTATCATACTTCTTTCACTAAGAAACAAGACCTACAAACTAGCTTCAAAGTCTTAAGATGTTCTAACATAAATGTTTTAATATAGAGGTGATATGCATGAAAAAAATCAAGTTAAGTAGACTAGAGATCATATTGTTGTATATAAGGACAATTTTAAACTTTAAGGGAACCTAACACACAAGATACACTCTATATGATCTATTATAATGAGAACTCTTACATAAACATGAAAGGATAAGGAGAAACAAGGATAGAATTTATCACTAAACCTCACCATTCATCACTTAAAAAACTTAAACAAAATTTTCATGAACTCAAAACCAGATTTAATTTATTATTAAAAGGCAAATTATAAAATCAAACTAGTAGGGTTTCACCATACATGGAGTGGAGTTATCAGACCAGAGCCAAAATGGCTAGTACTTATAGAATTTGAGAGAGGAGAAAGGAAAGAGGAGAATGAAGTTCAAGAGTCATAAAAATACTTGTAAAGTTGAGAGAAATATTTGAATATATAGGATAAATTAATATTAAATATAAAATTCAAGGTCTACTTGGACAAATGTCCCTCAAAGGCATGAAACTCCTCAAATGTGGCATATGACTCTTTAACTTGCTCCTTAAAAATTGCCATCATCATTTTGCCTTCTTAGAGCTCTCCATAGTAGACTATGGACATATGAGATCATTTAAATATGATTTATGTGTTATAAAAATGTTCTAATATGAATTGGGTGTGTCCCTAATCACCAATATTCTTATACATAAGTGTTCTCACTACTTGTAGTCATAATCACCTTTATTTCACTCACCCTTCACACTTGGCACCAAAGAGATATTCAGTTTCTAAAACCAATCCATACATGGGGTGATGTGACACCTATAAATATTCATCATGATATTATATTCATTATGTAGACCTTAAAAGGCTTCCCAATTGGAGTTTTCATCTTCTCACTTGGTGATCACTCTTTGTTCACTATGCTAGTTTGGATTGGCTGAGATGAATGTGTTAGCAGAGGCATTTATGAACTCTCATAAATAAATAAATTGATATTATGAGTTAGTATATGTCCCAATATCTCTCCAAAAATAATCCTCATTATTTGAAACCATTTTATAGCTACACAACACACAAAATTGTTAAGAAAATTAGTTTTACACCTTATTCGTACAAGTAGGGTGGAAGCCAAATTGAAGGGGAGTAGCCTTGTAGAGTCCTCTACAAGTTCCAATCACTTTCCAACTCAAAATATCCCATATAGATGCCTCTTATTATTCTTCTTTCCAACTGGGTCCTTATCAAGGGGTTTGAAGGGTTTTAGGTGGTTTTAGCCTTTAAGGATTATTCATAAAATTATGATGTCCAATCCTAAAAAAAAATCCACAAAATGTAATTTTAAGACCATCTCCAAAATCCCTTATCTCCATAAGGTCCCATGATAAGCCTTTATATAGGTGTGACCTACCAAATTTAGCCTCTCGAGCTCTCCTTCACATTATGCATACCCTATCATGCTCTTATGACAAGGAAATGGATTATCTATGGTCCTCTTTAAATATTAAAGGTTCTCAAACACCTTATAACTCACTATACAGGTTTTCCAATGCATTATAATGTCTATATAGTGTTTTAAATTATACTAGACCCACTTAGGGCTTTAGGCCTAGTATAGGCTTAATAGGTTTGACTACACCATTATGGGTTTAGACAACCATACTTGACTTATAGCACTTGAGAGTTCCTTTCCATGTTGGTATATGTCTAAATCATCTCCCTAAAACTTTTTATCATTACTACACCTAAAATTTTTGAGTGAAAAGGGAGAGAAAAAATTGAAAGCAAACTATCCTTAGGGAGGTAATACACCAAAATAGTTGATGACTACCAACTAGTTGCATGTTACATATGAGAACAAGGGACTAACCAAACATACACTTCTCCAATCTACATCTTCTCACATAAATATTACATTATGAGGTTGTGATGAATATTTAAGCTAAGAGGACTAGATAAGAGGCCTAGAATGGCACTATTTGAATAGATTAACTCACTCAATCTTGAAAAATCATAAAACACTTCACATTCCCTACAAGAAGAATCTTTCCAAGTGAAAATAGGTGAGATAATGAGACAAAATTCTAAGGAAATAATAGATATCACTAATAAAGATCAATCATCCAAGTAAAACACACTATGAATAGTCATAAAAGAGGTAAAAATAGTAGTCTTATTGATGAAATGGTATACAAAAGAGTAGGGATTTGCCATACTCGGGTGGAGCATAAGTTACAAAGGCCAAAATGGCTAATTCTTATAGAACTTGAGAGAGAGAGGAGAAGAAGAATTCTAAAGGTCATAAGGATAATTTATAATCTAATCAAAGGAGTTACATATACATGAGGATAAGATGTGAAATCAATGTAAGGTTATGAAGTACAAGTGTCCATCCAAGTCATGAAACTCATGAAAAGTGGCATGAAATTCCCTTTGCTAGCTTTAAAAACTACCTTCATTATTCACCTCTATTTTAACATCCCAAAACTAACTAAGGATAGGTATAATGATTAGAATGAGAGGGAAGGATTTTATACATGCTCTCCATGCATTAGTTATAGTCCCAATCATCTAGAATCATTTAATAATGAGCCATCACCATCTGTAGTCTAAGAAAATTCCTCTTACACACACCTTACACACTTGGCTTCCAAGAAAAATATTTTTCCATGAAAAATATTATAATGGATTGGATTAAACTTTTTATGACCCTCCATGGCCTTAGAGGCATCGACACACCTTAAAATCAACTCACTTGAAGTTTCCCACCCTTCTCACTAGTTTGGTCACTATGTCAATTTTGACTGGTTGGGTTGAAGTAGTTGGTTAAGGCAAATAGGATTAATTACAAGGCATGAAATTTACATGGGAAGTTATCTCAAGTCCTAATCTTACCTTCCATGTGATTGACATCTCTTGGATCCTACTAGAACTTGTAAAACACATAAAATAGTCAAAATGTCATGTTTCGTACTCCATCCATATAATTTTGTACAACTCAAAAGTATGTGAAGGAGTTTTAAAGAGTCCTATGAAATTTTAATTCACTTTCATGTTCAAACTAGGTCATTAGAATATCTTTCCATCTTCATTTCCTCCATTAGGTCAATAACTAGGGTTTGTAAGGGTTTAAGCATATTTTACCCTCTTAAGCATTGTATATAAAGGTAAAAAATTGGAACTAACAAAAAATAATATTAAATCAGATTTAAAGGCCTCCATCAACTTCTCCAAACTTCTTATATTCCCATACATAGCCTCAAGGGAGATGTGAGCACTTCAACTTGGCCTATCGAGCTTGTTCTTCCACTTTGCATAGGTTTGAGTTTTCTTTGAGACAAAATATGACCTCATTTTGTTTTATCTTCATTATTTATACTTTTAAACATCTTAAATTACCTTATACACATTCTCTAATAGGTTATAAATATTATCTCATGATAGAAGTGAAAATAGTTATACATTTGGCTTTAGGCCTAGCCATACCCAATAAGCTTGCCTATAACCCTTGTGTTATATGTCATAAAATTAGACTTATATACATTAAATAATATTTAAAACCCTTTAATTTACCCCAAAAACATGATCAAATTTATTAGGATTCCTACCAAGAGCTATAAGTGAAGTTGGACCCCCATTTGGCTTTAGGCTTAAACCTTACCTAGTAGATCTGCCAACATGTTTGAAAGCCTTAGGCACCTTGTTGATTATTTCCTCTGATCATTGTTAATTTTTTTTTTTTTTTATAGTTAATCTAACCTCTCACACCTTCCATCAAGGCACAATTAGCTTTTGGTTCATCTCTTTACCTCCATTCTCTAAAACTGCCAATTTATGCACCTAGGAAAGTACCCTTTATCTAAGATAAAATAGAGGGTACTTCCCCTATTTTATCAAATAAAATTAAATTTATATCAGATTATTAAAGTAATAAATGTGTTATATACCACTTTTAAGCTCTTTATCAGGTCATTTTATCTTCTAAAATCCTTAAGACCCAAGACAAAATTGTGTGGAGAAAGGACTATGTGCAGGGTTTGGGATATAGGTTGTATGTTGTAAAATTAGAGATATTTTATATATTAAATTTCCATAATTATGGTTTAATTATTTTTTATAAATTTTATTAAGGTTTTATAACCTTAATTCATACCTTTAACCTCTCACAAGTCCCTCATACTACTACCTAGTCAAGACTGTGTATTTTGTGTTTCCTTTCCCAAAAGTGACTCTTATAGATCTCCTATGAGTTTTATCTTGAATTAAATGACTAAATACATTTATTGAAGCTTAAATTATAATATAAAAATTATTTTTACCCATTTTTTCACCTTGGGTATCCTAGACCATCACTTAGATACCTTGTCTCAATTTCTTGCCTTTTTACAATCATCTACAGTTGGCTATAGGTACATACTGTAGGTGTATATGATCTTGAAAGATAATAATGTTTGTTTCTTAATATAATTTAAACCTTTTAGGAAGATTAAAATAATTTTTAAAACCATAAACATACCCTAACACTCATACATGCAAGAAAGGAATAACTTTTCAAACTTGAACCCTATGTTGGTTATAGGTGCTTACCCAGGCCTGTGTACGGATTGAAGATAGTTATTTTCTCTTTTTTGAGACCATATTTATATTTTTAAGTTTCTCCAATAACTTTAATACTATTATTATAATTAAATTGATCAAAACTATCAACAAATTTTCCCATCTTCCTTTGATTGTTCTATGTACTTCTTATAACCTACAGTTATGCAAAGCTTTCTTCTATTCTGAACCTTATGCTTGAATCATCTCAAGAGATATATGAATATATATGATTATTATAGATAAGTATGTATATTTTTAAAACAAAATATAATTTATGAGGTGAAACTTATACCTTTTATGTCTTCTACCATTACCAAGACTTTCAAATGACTATAGATAACCATTTAATGACAGTGTACATAATCTCACTTCCTTGGAGAATGCAAACCATATTTCATGTACCTCCTTGATTTTTTACATGGAAATTATGTGTCTATTAATTCAATTATACTATCCCACTCTAATATTATTCATTGAACCTCATTTCATTGATTTTGGAGACCAACTTAGCTCATATGGTTGTAGACATCACTGAGTGATTTCAATGTTTAGAAGGTAACTTGGGACCTCTTGAAAACCAATCTCTCCAAATCAAAAACATTTATTATTTTGAAAATAAAAATAACTATGTAGGATATTAAAAATTAATGTACTTGGAGGTCCTATAAACCAATGCAACTCTATATGATGGACCTCAAAAAAGGGCCTGGACCTCTGTTTTGATGGTTTTGGGAAATTGTCCCAAAGTGCTATAAGCTTGTTCCAAGTCCATTTTAGTATATCTAGTTTCCTTAAACTTCCTAAAAATTATGACAAATCATTTTCACAACCTCAAAACATCAAATAAATCTCAAACACACATTTCATGTTCCTCCAAGAAGTGGTAGGTCATACAACTGTTGTAGGTGATCATTTGCTAACTTGCATTGCTCTCTTAGCTCTTAAAGTGGCTATTGAAGTTATATTTGGAATTTAATGATGAATAAAATACATATATTGGTATTAATACATCACTTCACTAAATTTTTTAACCATAACATAGAACAAATCTCCATTAATTGGCAAAAATGATTACAACTCCACTCCTTCACTCTTTGCAAACTAAGTTGTTTGAGCTATCAAATCATTTACAAATGTGAAAAAAATCATAAATAACATAATATAAATTTATTCAACATCATATTGAACCAATCTTAGCAATTGGATTATATGAAATCATCCAAATAAGAGCAAAACTTGTAAGGTACATAGATTAGCAAGCAAAAAACATAGTCAACTTCATGAGGATGGTTCATAAAGCACAAGCCACCATTATTAAAAATATTAATATGGAAATGAATCTATCTGAGTGTAATTTTACCTCCTAAAGTAATTTTACCTATAATTTCTCCAACTATCCATACCAAGCATAAACATGTTGACTGGTTATGTGTGTCTAGAAGGGTGAAGAAGGAGAAGAATGATTTTAGCTCAATTTTGATACTTACAGAGTACTTAAATCATGTGAATTTATCTAAGGAGGCTTAAGAGTCATCTCATGACCTTATCCCACATGTCATACTCCCTTATGGGTTGCACAAGTGCCAAACTTTTCCCTTTTCCAAGAAAACTACCCTTTCTTCTGAAGAACCTTCTACTTTTCAATTAGTAATAGTTACTAAAGACTTATTAGGACACATGGGACATGAAATCACCTTTTTTAACCTTCAAACTTCCAAATGAGGCCATACAACTCATTTAATTCTCATTTATGACCCCCAAATGACTCAAAATGATATAAAGACTAAAATGATTAATGACCAAGGCTAATATAACATGAAATCACACTAACCTTCATACATATATATTATACCCATAAAACACATAAAAATAAAAATTTTACCTATATGGGTTCTAATTTAACTTGGAGGGTCAAATTTGGTCAACACCAAACCTATATGGTTTAGCTCTTTGGAGTGCCCTCTATTTGAGACAAAAAAGAGGGAATCTCCCCTATTTCCTTAGTAAAAAAAAGGTATGTTAGGTTTCATTAAGTGATGGGGGAATTTTTTAATTAGTTTTAGGTTTAGATCATATCAATATCACCCCCAAACCTCACAATACCCAAGACGGACTTCTATACACTTACTGACTGTGCAGGGTTTTGCTACTAATTGTAGTTGTTCTTGAAAACCCTTCCATGATATATTTGCATATGATGAGAGTCTCACTAAATGGTATTGATAGTTTATATTACATTTTAAACATATCAACACTCAAAAAAAAATTCTATCTCTTCAAGATATGGCTCTCTCTTGACTAAATAACGTTGACAGGATATGACTATATTCTGTGTTACTTGCTCCAAATTAGCATACCTGTAGGTAAAAATCTACATATTATACCTTGTGTTATTTTTAAATAATATTATTTAAGTCATAAATACCATCCTATAGTCATGTAGATCTATTCATACCATGTTCATACTATGCCAACATCAAGACCACCATGTTCTAACTCACTGCCATGCTAGAGTCAATTGTAGTTGACCACTATTGGAGTAATAGAGGTCATGCAATTGATATACAACCCCTTGAAAATGTGATACAAAACCTAGGGTACCTTTGGAGGTCCTTGTATTTATTTCCAACTTGCATATGTTCTTATTTGCATGTTTTCATGTTTAGTTCTATGTCAAGAGATTGTAGGTACCTACAACCAACTATAGGTGGCATTTTTTAGAAATAATGGTATACCTGTAGGTGGTGATGTAGGTAAAAAACTCACACTTAACTTTCCTTGATGTTATTTGAACTGTCATTATCATTCTCACTTCAATAAGTTCATTTTTCATTTTTCATGATCCTATCTTATTACCTTGGAGTGTAAGGCCACTTGGAGTCCAAGAGACTGCAGAGAACACAAACATATGTAGTGTAAGAATGTTGAGAATGGAGGCCTCTTAACATCATGTTCATTTAGTCAAACACCCACTCTCCTTTGCAAGGTTTTACCCCTATATGAAGGCTACAATATAGAATCATTCAATCTCATCTAAACATCATCCCACCTCATTATATGATAACATCAAATGTGAGCAAGGTATTATTTTAGAGTTTTTAAGGTTATTTATCTCTAAACTTAGTTTCTTGAATCATGAGTAATGACTCAAGTCTGCCTACAACTCTATAACCTTAAACATGATTTATATGACATTACCCAACCTCTCAAACTATATCAAGACTCAAAACATGTTTAAACTCTCTATGTAACACTTTTAGATCTCTATGAAAACCACCTGTAGGTGCAAATGTAGGTTACAGAGCATTGAAGGTGAGTTAGAGACACTATGCATATTTTATGATCATTCAATAAGTATTAGACCCTATATCAACTCTCAAATTAATCCCTTTCACCATTAATAACTTAAAACCAATTCAAACACTTCCTTTCAACATCATTATCCCCTTAGGGCACCTATAGGTGCACATTAATGGGATAGGATTATGTGTGTAATTGAATTGACTATCACAATCCATCATAAAGCATTTAAGAGCTTAGTTTAATTGTCTAAAATTTAATATTATGTTAAAAAAACTACTTATACTTTATATTTCATCTTCATGAATGTTCTCAACACTTCAAAACACCTCATTTAGCTTAACTATGTATGACAATCATGTAGGAAGTTGACTATGTTAGTCCTTGACTACAACTCCATGGATGATAGATTTGGAGAGTGATCTTAGAAATAAGATTAATTTCATGATATTGGAGACATAAAATATAACCTATCATCCTCATTTGAAAACACCAAAAGGATAAGAACCTATGAAATTAGTGTAACATACCTACAACTTGAATTATTTGTCTCATCAATTCACCCCAAAACATTAGATAAAAATATGGGATCCATGAGATAACTATTTCTACCTCCTATATAACCATTTTCATTAATTTATTTATACAAATTAGCTCAAATACAAGCAAAACCTAAAGGGTGTGGGGATTAGTAAGCAAAATGAGACACTCAACTTATTAAGAATGGTTCATAAAGTATATACAACCATTATTCCAAATACTATAATTAAAATTAATTAAACCAACTTTAATTTCTACCACCAAGAGCATTTGACCTGAAACCTCTCCTACTGGTCATACTAAGAAGAAACCTCTTGACTAATTTTACATGTTTAATGGAATGATCGAGGAGAAGAATAGTTTTCAACCATTTTTTATGATTACAAAGTAGATCAATCATGTAAATTAATTTATTTTATTTTAATATGCATTCTATAAGATTGTCCCATGTCCTGGTAGGGTAAGGCAATTAGATCAGTCATTATTAAATTACCCACTACTTAATATAAATAAAAAAATAATGCCATAACTACCCATTTAGTAGCCTTAATGTTATTAGGTGATCCAATTGTCACTCCCATTTGATAAGGGATGTTTTAATCATATATCCATCCCATGATATCTATCGATTGGCTAATTGAGAGGGCCCATAGATAATCCATGTAGTATAGGTCCTTGTAGGTCTAAGCTAATAACTCTTAGATCTAGGAGTATCATGTTTTCCTCTCCTCAATACACCAAAAAATTAGTGACCAACTAAAAATTAACCTGTTAGTACCCTTATCCCTCACTAGATAGGAGGAAAGGATACCAATAATGTCATTTCATATGTTTTGTATCACTAATCCCTCAACCTGATAAATCCTCACACCACACTTCACACCCACATCAGGTGCTTTGGTATCTCTATAATGATTTTCCCAACTCTAGGCCTTATGGCTGCTATCATTATCTCAAATAGACACTAACCACTAGTCATGGGAAGGCCCATAGTCTAATAGACATAAATGAGAGTGATAGTCCACTCTCCTAGAGCATGTAAGGTCCTAATATGTCACAATGTCATAAATTAATGGGATATAGGTTGGAACAATCCCAAAATACACAATCTAAAAGATCCCATCATAATCAAGGATAACTAGTGCATTTACCATCAAAAGTGCCAAGACTCAAGGGAGCCACTCCTGCTTGTAAGTTTTGGTCCAACATATGTAAGGTCCATTATAAAAATAACAAACCCTAAGTCAACTAAAATACCAACTCCATTTTTCAAAATAAGAAATAATTACAAGTTTCAAAGTTTGGCTCTAGAAAGTAGAATTGCCCCTATTTTCACTGTCTTAGGTAACAATAACATAACCACCATAGATTCTTATATGACCACATTAAGTGATTGCATAATTTTACTCGGTGGATGTTACATAACCACTCCCATATAGATAGTGGTGATTATGAAACTATTATGGTAGTTATGTAATTGTTGGCCTCTATAAGTTGATAATTCCATCCTCGATAGATGGTTTCATTTATCGGTTGTGTACCCTTCAAAACCTATAAAACTCCAAAAATATATCAAAAATAAGTAAAATTTATACATTTTCCTAGTCTACCATTTCCCCGTGAACATTTTAGAACTATTTAAATTGACTATATTTCTAGCAAGATTTGATCAAAAATTATAAAAATGGGGCAAAGGGAAAAGGGGAACAAAACTTGCTTGACCCTACCCTTCATCTCATCCCACTGGTATATTTTACATACTCTCATTATAATCTTACAATTGAATACTTTCTTGATCAAAATGGTCATAAGAAATCTAGATCTCAAGAAAACTCACAAGTGATTAGCACAAATGAATTATTTATTGGTAAATTTTTATTATATTGGGCCCCAAACTAGCTATTTTAGTTTTAAAACTTCAAAATTTTGGAATATTTTTATAATTTTATGCAGATTTTTGTATTTTAAAAATGTATTATTTTTTAATAAAAAGGGTAAAAATATATTATAAAAGAACAAGAGCATTACAAGAAGAATGAGGGACTGAAATCCCCAAAGGAAAATAATAAGCACAAAAAAACTAGGGACGAACCCACCTATATGTTGATATGAGCCTTCCTATCTTCCTCCAAAATATGTTCTAGATTAAAGTGAAGCTCTGGGGAGAGAGACTCCTAATCCTCAAAATTACCACCATCTAAATGCTCAGATGCCCATTTTTCCAAACAATCCACTGTTCTATTCCATTCACAGGGAATATGAACAAATCTAATTGTATCCATGAGTGAGATAATCATCAAAATCTGCTACATAATCCTAGCCAATTGCCAATTCACATCCAACACTTTCCTCTTAACAAGCAGGTTGATCATGACTTGAGAATCTGATTCGCAAATGATCGTATGCCAACCCAATGCCTGAGCCTTCTCAAGAGCATAGAGAATAGCCTGGCCTTCCATCATGTTGTTGGTTTGCATCCCCTCATGGACCGCAAAGAGAAAAATCACCGTACCTTTAGAGTCTCTGCCTATCCCACCAGTACCCGCAAGGCCGAGATTGCCCCTAGAAGAGCCATCTGTATTGATCTTGAGAAACCCATTGGGAGGGTACTGCCATTAACCATCCTTATGAATCTTCTCTTTGCCCTATCGACCTCTCTTGACATAAGCTGAATTACTTGCAAATAACTAAAATCCTAGGCATGCCACCACCTCAACATCCTATTTGGATAAAGGGAGACAAACCTCACTCTTGGCCTGCACAATCTCTTGAATCATCCCTATGACTTTCTGCCATACTTGTTGCGCCATAATCCTCTCATTCTAGAATATCTACCTATTTCTCTCCAACCAAAGCTACCATAGCAAAAAGATGGGCCCCCCTAACCAAACATTCTGCAGAAAATTTGTCCTTAAGGGGGGTTCTCCCATGCCACTCCAAAAATTAACCAAGGATGAAACATGGAGACAGGGGCACTGCCATACGTCCCACCAATAATGCTAGAGTTGCAAAGCAAAGGAGCAATAAAAAATAGGTGAGTAGAATCCTCCTCAGCCATTCCACACATAACACAAATGGATGGGCCTTAGAAGCCTTTTTTCTGAAGATTGTCCTAGGTCAAGTACCTATTCCAATCCAACAACCAAAAATAGTAGTTATATTTTGGCCATGATAATTTATTCCAGACCTGTCTCCACCATTGCACTTCTCCCCTGCCCAATCTCTGAGATAATAAAGCCTGATATCAAGAAGCAACTATGTAATTTACTTTAGGATTGGGAGACCAAGCAATCTCATCTTCCTCTTGGAGGGAGCTACATTGGTGTCTGGAAAGGAGGTTCAGTAGCTCATCATGTTCCTCCTGCATTCCAAAAACTAGCCAAACCTCAGGCACTTTCCATTTTTCCACCTCTAGCTATCCATAGGAAATGTATGATTTAAATTCACTCACCTGAGACCAACCAACATTAAGGAATCTCTGGCAAAGGTTCGACAGATTAGGGAACTGAGAAATAATGGGAGGGTTACCGTCCCAAGAATCAGTCCATAAGAGAGCCTTGGATCCCTACTTACAAATCTAGAATAAGCCTTCCTTAATAAGAGCAACCCCTTTTTTGAGAGTCCTCCATATCGCTGAGCCTTTCCCAATGAGTGGAGAACAAGGAATATCACTATGAGTGGCCCCTGAATAGTATTTTTGAGAGAGAACTCTAGCCCAGGCCTTGTCTTGTTCATTGCACCAGCACTAATAAAGCTTAGCCACCAAAGCAACTCCATTTAAGTCTGTCTACCTTAGGCCAAGCCGCCCATGTTTTTTGGGGCTACAAACCATCTCCCATCTAAATAAGCTCCATTTTGAGGTCATCAAAGTACCAGCACATAAAAATTGCCTAGTAACCAAGTCAAATTCCTTAACAATTCCCACCAGGGCAACCTGAAGCATACATTTGTAAATGGGCAAAGCCTACACCATAGATTGAATTAATTGAACATGGCCTAAAAAATAAAGCCACCTATGAGTCCAATGATTCACCTTCACCTAAAATTTATCCAAAATATTCTGCCAAGATTTTTTGCGTATACGGCTAGTTGTAATAAGAACACCTAGATAAATCAAGGGGAGAGTCCCAATCTAGAAATGCATAATCTAAGAAATTTGATACTGTATGGGAGCCAGTGTATTAAAGAAGAAGATGGATGACTTATCTTCATTTACCTTTTGCCTCGAGGACATTAGATAAACATCCAACACCTTGCACAAATTGGCGACTTCACTCATTATGGCCATGCCCATCAGAATAGTGTCATCAACAAATTACAAGTGAGACTGCACCAACAGTTCACCCCCCCCCCCCCTCATCACCAGCCTTAAATATGCCCATCCTCTCTGTTCCTTCTGATCATCCTCCCCAAGCCTTCAGCAAGAAGAAGAAAGAGATACAGAGACAAGGGATCTCCTTGTCACAGCCCCCTAGAGGCACCAAATAACTCCGTATGTTCCCCATTGATAAGCATCAAAAAGGAAACTGAGGAAATGCAGCTCATGACCCATTGGGTCCATTCATCCACAAAACCAAAAGCTTTGAGAACCTTCCATAGGGAAGACCATCTGACCCTATCAAAAGCCTTGGCCATATCTAGCTTAATAAACATTGTCTTATCCTTAGAGCTGGCCATGGAGTGAATGGACTCAACCGCTATGACAATACCATCAAGAATTTGCCTGTCTTCCACAAAACCACTATGTTCTTCAAAAATCACATCGCTGAGCCTAGTTTTTAACCTTTCTAAAATGATTTTAGATATGATTTTATAAACAACATTACAAAGAGATATAGGGCAAATTTGACTTAGCCTATCAACTCCTTCGCATTTCGGTATGAGGGCGAGATAAGTCGCATTTGAAGCCTTAAGCATTTGCTTATTCCATTGAGATTCTTGAATAATAGCTAAAATATCCAATTTGATAATATCCCAAAATTCTTGATAGAATTCAGCTAGGAAGCCATTAGGACTAGCTGCTTTCCCCTTTTTCATTTGGGAAATAGTCACCTCAAGCTCCCCAAGTGTGATATCCTTCATTAAATTCTCATTCATTTCATGCATCACCAAGGGCAGAATGTAGTAGAGAACCTGTGCTCCTTTTGGTAATTCCTCATTCACATCTTCCCTAAAAAGAGTAGAGAAATATTGCACCACCTCCTCTGACATTACAGGAAAGGAATTAAGGTGCTCACCTCTTTCATTGACCAGGACTGAGATAGAGTTGTTGTGCCTCCTAGATTTGGACGATTGAAAGAAAAAAGAAGTATTTCTATCACCTTCTTGGAGCGATTCTATTTGAGCTTTCTACTTCCAAAACACTTCCTCCCATAGCTCGCATTCCTCCAGGTCTTTCATAGCCTAAGCTTTGTCTTGAAGTAAGATTTCAGTCAATCCTTCCTGCCTAATTATTCTTGTGATACCATCAATCTTAGCCTATGCATCAGCCTTAGCATGAAAAATATTCCCAAAGCTTTGATGATTCCACTATTTAAGCTTATACTTCACAAATTATAGCGATTTAGCAAAAATATACATCATCGTACCATGGGCAAGCCTGCCCCACCTCCACCAGTTGGCCACACATTCAAACAATGACTGATCTCATAGCCACATGAGTTAGAATCTAAAGGAAGGAGAGCGAGGCTGGTACTTTGAAACACTGATCAGCTTAATAGGCCAATGATCTGATCCTCTCTAGTCCAAAATTTTAGACCTTGTAGACCACATACCCCTGACCTAGTAGCCAAAAACCAAAAAATGATCCAATCTTTCAGCAATGCAATGTTGGCTAGTCCTCTGATTATTCCAAGTAAACTATCCATTGTTGGGCTAAATGTCGACTAAATTCAAAAATTCAATTTAATTTCGCATAAGCAAAGTAGAGGGGTCAAGCTTTGTCATACCACCACATTTTTTAGTTAAATCCAAAATAGCATTAAAATCTCCAGCCATAATCCAAGGTTGGAGGGGAGCCAAGCTGTAGACAAAACTAATGTGGCCCCATAGGGATTGTTTACCCCACTAGTCAGTAGGGACATAGACATTGGATAGAATAATTACTTCCCCTATCTCAAAGCTGGAAGCCATCATAGTCAAGGAAAACTTAGAGGACAACCATCCTATGAGGCCGATCTTTTGGGGGTTCCAAAGGCAAGCTAATCCTCCTGAAGATCTGGTAGCCCTAATGTATTGACAATCCCCTTGTCTCCACAACTTAGGTGCTAATCTGGACATAGCATCTATTGAAAGCTTAGTCTCTTTCAAAAAAAGGACATTAGGTCTTTGACTTATAATCAATTTGTGAACATCATTTTGTCTAGGGCTACTGTTCAAACCCCTTACATTCCAAGATAGTACAATCATTTCAAAGGATTTAGAAAGTGAGCATCCAGAGTCTTCACTGACCCTAACTCCACCAAAGTCTCTCCCATTAGTTTCATCTTTTCCAGGTCTTTTTTCCTACAAAGCTTGACCGATTTCTCCCCCCCCCACCCTTCTTAAGGTCTTTTTTCAAAAGTCCCAAGTGAGGAGAAGATTTACTACTCCTTGCAGCTCCTAATTCTCTAGATTTCCCTATTAAAGATAGATTCCCATCTTATTTAGAGGGAATAGCTGAGGAAGTCAAAACATCCGATATCAATATCTACTGGTCCATATCCATGTGCCCATCCCCAACATCTTGTGATTCATTTATATCAATTGAAACATTATTTTCTTGGGTTGGGCCCTCAATCTACTGATCTAAAATCATCAACCCTAGGTTCACCTCTTGTTGGTTAAGGTCATCTAGAATTTCAAATTTGTTAAGTGAGTCATCTACCTATCCTTCCTTTAAAGACCATTTATGACCCCTAATTTTATATCGCCCTTTAACCGGGATAAAACCATCAGTTTTTGGCAACTCACTTGGAATCAGGCCCTTCCCTTTGTCAGTTTTAGGTAGACTACGAGCAGGTTGAGCAAGCTGAGATTCAAAGGTTTTAGATTTAGGACACCATCGTTTCAAGTGACCATAAGCATGGCAAAGATGACAGTGAAAGGGAAGAGTTTCATAATCCAATTTTTTAACCCAAGAAAAGGGTCCCGCACTCATTTCAATAGCATCAGGTATTGGCTTACTAAGATCAATTTCAACACAAATGCAGGCATAAGACATTACCTTTTTCCCAAGGATTGACATTGATGAACTGACTGGCCTTCCCAGGAGGGACGCAAGTAATTGTAGGGTATCTTCATGATAGCATTCCATCAAAAAGTGAGTTAGCCACACCCACACTGGAACACAAATTGGAAATTCCTCTGAAGGTATAAAAATAGCATGCCATGGCTTGATAAATAGACCCATCTGATTATGAAAGTATAGACCTCCAGCAAAGACTCTGCTACATTCAGTCAAGCAGGTAAAAGTGACCATAAAATAACTGTTGGCTAACATTGTGATATCCATTTCTCCTTCTAGAGCCCATGTCCTCTGAGCCCACACTTCCAAGAACTAGAACAAATTCTTGAGCCCCAAAAACTTGAAATACAGAGAATGATTTGTATAATATTTGATATCCTCCACAATCATGTCCATAGGTATGAGCAATTTGGGCCTCTCCTTGCATCTTTCCAGGCATCCATTAACCTTGGGAAGTCTCATGCCAGTTGGATCTTCAGCATCACATGGACCTGGAAACAGTGGGAGAAAACCATTCCAACACTCCTCAGGCTCTGGGCTGGCTACTGCACTCCTTGGGCTGACTATTGCACTCCCTGGGCTGACTGCTGCACTCCCTGGGTCGACTGCTGCACTCCCAATGCCACCCTATAGTTGTGACATGCGCTCTCCCCCTTTGTTCCCCCCTTCCCCCATGCACCTTCCTTCTCTCTTTCTACCATTTTCATCATAGTCCAAGATAACATCATTTTAAAAATGTATTATTTATTAACTATATAAATCATTTTTTAAAATTAACATTTTAATAGATTTCTATCTTTCATAGCACATTGTATGATTTTGTAGGTTCTTAACTACTTAAAACTAGATTTGGTCCCCTAATGAGATGGTTCAAGTAACATGATATTTATTTCATGTACAATATGTATTTTTGTCTATAATTTGATTATATAGTACACATTTTTCACTTTATTATCATGTTTCACTTAATTATCATCTTTTGTATGTAGTTTCACAAAGTCTCAAATAGCTTCATTACATCACCAAGGTAAGTAAG
This sequence comes from Torreya grandis, assembly GCA_037957365.1. Taxonomy (NCBI): domain Eukaryota; kingdom Viridiplantae; phylum Streptophyta; class Pinopsida; order Cupressales; family Taxaceae; genus Torreya; species Torreya grandis. The sequence goes on along the minus strand of JARHVA010011458.1, from coordinate 4,098 downwards.
GTAAGTATTTCTAACTTCTTATTTCCATTCCACACACCACTTCTCAAGGATAAAGCCTTGTAAATTAATTACAAGGTGTCCTTCAAGAGGGTAAATATATGTGCACCCAATATTTTCACAGTACAACATTCTTAACATGATAGGTACAATGATGATGTAGTGATCTCCTAATAATGCTTAAACAAGAAGTCTCTAACATTATCCCCTTCCTTATATATTATAGGTACATAAAAAACCCATTTTTTCTCCCTTGCATCTTTCCTTATATTTTTTTAAAAAACTTATCATTATTGATAGAACTACCCTATCAGGTGACATAACTACCCTATGAGGTTATAAAACTATCACATTGGTGATGGCTTCATCATAGCTATTGTGTAAACCACCATGGTAATTTCATCGTAAGAGGGTGGTTTTCTATAAAATTAAATGTATTTTTTTAATCTATATCATTGGTTTTTTCCCTAATTATGGAGTTTATGTGGCAACCCTAAAAATAGGGGTAGTTCTATCACCATTATTCCACCTTCTAAATTTGGCTTCTATGATTCATTCCTTGACATGTTTTATATGATTATTATCATTTTAATTAATTTTTAAATCCCAATTTCACCTCTAATCATTCAAATCTCACTCCCTATTTTATTTCTAATAATTTTGAGTCTCTCCTAAGTTCAACTCCAAATTCAACTTAGTTAAATACTTCACGCAATCTAAATTGCTCTTCTAAAAGTAAGCCAATTTTGACTTGTTTTTAAAAAGAAAATTTTGTATTATAGATTTATAATTTTTAATTATTTATATCAAAACCTGATACAATTAATTTGTATCTTTTCTTTTATTAATTTCATGTTTGAATACATAGTTATATCTAGGGAGAGTTATTATTCTTATAACCAGGTCTTTCCAAATGGTGTCTTCAGCCAACCATAATTAGTTGTTCCTTATTTGTATTTGTGTGTATTTTCTTCTTATCCCATTTTTTATAGTCATTTATTCACCCTAATTTTTGTAAAGTTCATTATATATTCATTTGATCAAAAGGAGATAACACGCTGAGGACCACAGTACAACAAATATCTTGCCTTCAGTTGGTTTATATCAGGATTGAGTTGAAGGTTCTTAGCTTAGAATTATTTATTCAATATATTATATTATATTAATATTCATTCTTTAGTTAAATTAAATATTTATTTTGGAAAAAAATAATTTTTAATAGGAAAAATATTTATTTTCTCTCCTATCCATGTACAAAAAAATAGTAATTAGTTTTCTTGTTTACTTTTATTCATTTCAATGTATTATTTCACAACATTATATTGAATTTAAAACTTAGTTGAATGTTATAAATTATATCATACATTTACATCAAATGCAATAATTAGTTTTTTTCAATTCTGAAACAAGTTGTTTTATTTTCAAACAAGCAACTAATGATTAGAAAAAAAACCTAGACAAACCTAGGTTAACAAGAGATGCCATTGTGATTCTAATTTTCATTGCTTAGATCAATTTATCATGCTATTTTAATTAATATTATTAAACAAATAATTTATATCATTATTTTACATTTCAAATGCATTATTTATAGCTAATGTGCAACACGTTGAAAATTTAAAAATTGCTCTTGATTAGTTTAGGTGAGAGAAAACTCTAGGAACCACATAGTATTTATTATTTAGAGATCAGATATTTTATTATATAATTTTAATGTTCAGAGAACATATTTTTCATATAATATCCATTCATATATAAATTAAAAAATTCATATATATTTTGTCTAGAAAGGTTAAATCAAAACTTGCACAACTAGAATAAATCTCTCTCTCTCTCTCTCTCTCTCTCTCTCTCTCTCTCTCTCTCTCTCTCTCTCTCTCTCTCTCTCTCTCTCTCTCTCTCTCTCTCTCTCTCTCTCTCTCTCTCTCTCTCTCTCTCTCTCTCTCTCTCTCTACTTTTATATCTAAGTTTTTTTAATTTAAATTTAGTTTTCTTATTTATATCTACTTTTATTTATTTCATTTCAACAAGTAATTAGTTTCCATTTTAGTAAAACATTAAAAAAATAAAGCAAACTAAAACAACAAAAACATTGTCAAAAGCCTTTTCCAATCATATAATCCAAATGAAACCTTGATTATAAAAACACATAAATTACCTACACAATCTATATATCAATCTCATACACTTATGCATTGTCTAATCACTCTTAGATGTCACTTCCCAAAACACCTAGTCTTGTTAGAAAAGGTATTTTCCATAGGACTAGAGTAGCCAGTCCCATAGTTGGGATATAGTTTGCTATCAATACCAAGCTTATGAGAGAGGTTTTTATTCTAACCCAATCCCCCAACTCACTTTTAAATCTCTTAGTTACTTATAGGTATAATAAAAATCCTAATCCACCAATCATTACCCTCCCTCAAAATATAAAATATCATTATAATGTTATCCAATCCTATTTTCTCATTCTCACCTCCTTATTCTCCTCATAGCTAACCTCATCATATATCATTCAAATTTATGGATGAAATTGATTGGGAATATCCAACTTGATAAGGTATATTTCTTCCCATGATTCATTAAGACTAATTTATCTCATTTCCCTAGCCCTGACATCAACCAAGAGCATGGCTTCCTTGTAATCTCAGAGACCAAAGGACCCTAGATATCTATTTTCACATAACTTGACATTCTCAATGATCACTATGACAGTGATAAGATCCTTTAGTTCCATCATGAGAACAATTTTCCACCACCCATTCCAAATCTCATTCAACCAAAAACCAACCCAATACATATCCCATCCATTACATTGGCTTCCTCAGCCTAACCTTAGGGAGTCAAGTGCACAATTTAGCATGTGTTATTCAAGTGTACACATAACCTAGGTGAGTGTTTATCACTCTAATAATTTTAGGTTCAAGTTTAAGTGAATAAATTACTTCATACATAGATCATTCATTCAAATTGGATGCATCCCCCATGCCTAATCTATTAAAAAATATTAAGTAATGTTTAACTCAAGATATTTACTAAGTGATTTGATGAGTTTACCAAATAAATTGGGAAGATAAGTGTAAAAACACAAAAAATGGTAGGAAATAAGAATATTATTACTTTGAAGGCAACTACATTGAATCCTAAGACACTAGTTAAGTCAAATCCCAAGCAATTAGTTGTTTCAAGAGCAAATGTATGAAACATGTCTTTTAACCCAGGAATTTTAATAACCATAAAACCTTATGATAATTCCATTGAACCTAGTAGTAACATTTTACCTAAAAAATTAAATGGAAAACTAAATGTGTTTCAATTGATGATGTGAATAAATGTAGGTTCATAGGATCTTTGACAGGTCAAGCTCTAGAGTTTGTGTGTGTGTGTGTGCGTGTGTGTGTGCGCGCACACACACACACACACATGTGCATGTGCGCGTGTGTGTGTGTGTTTGTAATCTAAAAATAATGTCTTTGCAAGATGTTAAGAGTAAACTATTTGGGTAATTTAAAATTCATAAATTCCAAGGTCAAACCATTCAAGACCTAAATTAAATTTGGTAGAAAACAAGTGAAACAGTATGGGATTATTATCACAAATTCTTAAATGTTATTAGTTGAGTAAGTTTTCAATTTATAGACACAAACAAAGATGCATGGTTCATCAAATAAATATGATCCAAAATTTGGTTTAATATCATAGAAAACATAGTTTATTAATAAAGTTGAGGTTAGATTAGTTAGTATTTGAGTTTAACACAAAATATTATGGGGAAAATGTATATCCTACTAAAAACACAAATTGTAAGAGACATGTTGTCTTGCGCAAAATAGATGAACTACGAGAGATAAACAAATCAAAATTATCTATATGGTATATGGAGTGTTTTTAGGAGGGTCATCATAGGAATTATTATCCTAAGATCAAAACGGTGGAGTTATTTGAGATTTGTGGCATAGTAGGACATCCCACTACTAAATGTCATTTATTAAAAAAAATATAAAATAACCATATAGTGTGTAATGTACTTTTTAAAAATCCCATACTCATGATGAAAATAAATACAAAGAAATTTAGGAGCCAAATGAATATATTAGTATA
>JARHVA010011457.1:0-54798 GCA_037957365.1 Torreya grandis | reverse complement strand
TATGTGACAACATTGAAAAATTCAAGCTAACCTAAATGTTGACATCAAACTTGACATCAACAAATAGAGGAGACATTATGTTTCCTTAAAATTCTCTCTTTTTACATGGCTTCTTTTTCACATCAAGCACATAAACTCATACCTCAAATACCACTCATCATGCATCTTCACTAAATGTACCTTGACATCAATGGCAACACTTCTCAAAAAATCTAAGGAGTGTTGAAAATTAGGTTCAAACATTATAAAAATATATAAAGAATAATTATTCCACCAAGTGGAATCAATCTTTCTTTTGTTGGAGTTACTACATTATAAGGTCATATGCCTTGTGTTAAAACTTCTAGGACATCTAAAATATAGACCTTCATATTCTAGTGGCTGAGTCCATAACATGTTGTCAATGAGCTTATCAATGGTTGCCAATATATCAATATAAGTATACATTAAAATAACTAATCTAGCAAAGGTGGTATGTAAGAACATAAACGTGGTTGAATCTATCTATAGGAATTTACCCAAAGAGTTGTCTAGAGCTATGAAATAACGATCAAACCAAAAATGAAGGGGAAGGTAAAGTAGGCATATGCAAATGGGTCTAGTATAAAAATAATAAGTGAGTGGTTTTAAGTTTATAAACCAAGGTTTCATAAGTAGTTTATTCCTACCCTAGTTCTATTATTTTCAAAGATCCAATCTTTATCAAAAGTGATATGAAAAACAACAATGAAGAATCCCTTTAAATAAGGATATATATCAATTTTACCTTTAGTAAATAGATTCCAATGTTCAGAGAGCCATGAATTCATATCTAGTGTATTTGAACATAGCTTATCAAATTGAAAAATTATGCATCTACCCAAATAATAATCTCTATTAGCTAGAACAAATTAAAGAGCTTAATTTTCTAAAGAAATTTAGGCGTTTGATGTAGTTGGCTTAAGAGATATCATCTTTCCATTTTACTTCTAGGTCATATGAGCATGAAGACTAGATTCTTCCACATAATGTATATGTTTTCGTTCCCCATCCTTATTAATTTATGCCAATATCTCCTTATTCACAATCTATCTAGAATAACCCATAGGCAATAACATAGATTTACATGTAGTTGCCACAAAGTTGTCTTACCCCATTCCTTACACTATGTCAACAATAGGATTGGATGTATGAGGAGGATTACTATTGGGTATCTAGTAAAAAAATTAAGAATCATAAAACCATATAGGACTGGTGATTCCATAATAGGTGAACCAAGGGAATTCCAAAATGATATGGTTAGGAAAGAGTCAGTGGAGGGATCCTTCCTAGTTTTTCCCAAAAAAAGGCCTGTTACTATATATATTTTTATGTTAACTAAATCATATTTGGTTTTTTTACATTTCATTTAGTTGTAATATATTTATTATTTTAGTATGTGCATGCCTATTTAGAGCTTGATGTATGACAATTGAATCCATATTTTTAAATTTTCTCTTTTCCTCAAATTCTTTTGTGGTGTTTTGCATATATTGTAAATTATGAATATCATTCACCCATAGATATATTCCACTTAATGAATTTACTATCAAGTGATGATGTCTCTCTTATATCTAATACCCATGTACATCTAAGTGTTTTATAAGTATTCTCTCAACCATAACTTTATCGTGATCAATAAATATATCAAATAATTTTCTTAAAGTATGCAATTTATATCTCTCTTTCAAAAAGAACATGTCTATGGTATTCTTAGGTAAACTTACCTTATCTAAATTTGAAAGTTTAATTAAAAATAATTACTTGTGCATGTTATTTTTAAGGTGAACATGCTGGCTGTCCTTATATTATGGGTAGAGTACCTCCAAAAGAAAAAACTTTTGTGTAACTTATTTTTATTCAACATTAGAAGAATAGTTTCACTTACAAAAATGGAGGAATCCATAGAAGGTTAATAATTCAACAAAGAGTATAGGTATGATTGATGAATGGGTGGTATTTAATATATTTTTTAATTTAAAAGTGGTCAATTTGTTTATTAAATGAAATTTGTAATTATTTAAAAACTTCTTTTTTATCATTTATCCTACACCCATAATCAATTTATTTTCACCAAAATGTAACACCATGTAGTGAAAAGGTTAAGGAGGTGAATTAAATGCTTACCATTTATGGGAGATAAATTAGTTTGAAATAAATTTAAACTCTATTATAAATTTATTCTACTGTATTTAGATATTTTCTACTTCACAAAATGCACCCACCTTGGATAAGAAGTCTTTGAAGTAAAATAAATAAATTTAAGTCTACAAAAATAGCACCTTGGTGGTGAGTGGTTATTTGCCAACATAACATCTTTATGGAATTGAACCATAAATATGAGTAACATGAGAGAAATTTGGAGGAGGGGGGAGAATGGAATTATGTCTAGGATTAAAAGGGAGAAAATGAAGATCAGATGCCATTTTAGGATAACAATTCTTGATTGAAAGTGATTAAGGCTCAAGAAGTGAAATGATCCGTAAATTAGGTTGAGCCTAGATATGTTAAATACTCATATATATGTTTATGATAGTAATGGGAATTGATGTGTTAGTGTTCAAATTAGGTGTAGGAGTAGCTTATTAAAAGTATTAAAAATGGATTTGGTAAATATGAAACATGTTACCTTTTTATTCCTCTTATTTTGAAATAAATGGAGTCACATAAATACATTTTTCATCTTGTACCCAAGATCAATAGGCCAAGACTTAGATGTTGTGTTTAAAAATTAAAGATAATACCTTAGAAGATACAACAATAAAAAAATTATCTTTGTTGTTTGACATAAAATGTGAAAATATGATTATTGTTATATTTTATTATCTTGAATGAATTTTAAATGTTTAATGTTCTCAATTTTCTTTGGAGGTTTAAAACTATTATTCGATGATAGGTATTATAAAAATCATTTTATTCATTTGATTTAGATATGTAACCATCATGGTTAGATTTTTTTGTTCATGAATTCTATGAGGCATTGTCACTATTAACATAAAAGAGATGTTGATTAATTAGTGTAGGCTTCATGCAAACCTCCTTATAAATTAGGATGATTATAGAAGATATATAATGAACAGATAGTAAGTTTTTCATATGTTTGTAAGAATATTTTATTCTTATTTTTAATGGAATAAAATCTAAGTGTTTCATATAGAACTTGAGTCATCAAGTGTATAGCGAATCTATAATTAGAATAGGGAAAAAAATAATATCCTAATTTTCTCTATGTAGTCTAATTCTGTAATCAAACATTTTTAGGCCAATCTTATTTATTTTCCATCTTTATCAATGATAAGTTCCTCAGAATAAATATCCATATTAATTTATGTTAATGAATTTTCCTTTAAATAAAATTCATTTGTAAGTACTAATTTTTCCTTTTATTTTTTATGGCACCCATAGTTGACATTAATTAACTATTTTTAAACTAGTTGGGGGAATTTTTACCATCTAGAGTTATAGTGGAGTGGTATGTATACAAATAAACAAGTACAATTTTAAATGAGCCTCCCTTTATCATAAATCATTTTATGATACTAAATTCAAATATATTAGAATCCAGATTTATTTACTTCAATGCATTTCAATAATTTTAATTTAATTAAACTTGAGTGATATCACCCAATGAGAAGTACAATTATTTATTACTTTTGAAAGAAACAAATATTTAGTATATTGATGTGAAATGGAATGTTGAGATAATGATTTTTGGTCAAAGAGTGAAAATATCTCATGTTATTATAATGCTAATATTTTAAGTGTGTTTTAATTCACATTGATATTTTTTATTTTTATTAGTGGTGATCTAGTATTTATTATATATAGTCTTCTAATGTTTGTGTATTGTCATCTTTTTCTAAGTGTATAGTGACAAAAATCCAAGAATTATTAACTTGATCCATACCACTAAAATCATGATAATGTGTATTTTGTTTTCAATAGTATAGATTTTGGATTTAAGAGATCAAACATAATTAAGTTATTTATGGCCTTGGTTAATTTAATGACACTTATATGTTCCATTATTTGAGAGCCATAAATATAATTTGACAATAACATAGCTTGTGATAACTGTATCTTCATTAAAGTTTTAAAATTTATCTTATTATAAATAACTAGATAGAGAATTCAATAATTAAATTTAGAATTAATGTCAACTAGAGGCAAAAAATAATTAATAAGACTAAAGAATATAATGCATGAATCTAGGATATACATGAGTGTCAAATGCATCTCCAAAACACAAAAAAAGAAAAAAGAGAGAATAAATTCAATAATAAGTATCTATTATGATATTAGAAGGCAATAAGTCTTGAGACTAATAAAATATATGATGTCTTACAAATCTAGAACATATTGTCTAGATATGTGTTCTATTATAGTTTTGTTAACCCATTAATTTGAAGTAATACCTTATATTTCTTGAGTTATTGGTATGTGAAGACTTCAATTTGAGTGTTCTCTATCAAATTTGAAGTCTCATTCACCTTCCTTTACAACCATCTATACTTTACAATACCAAATGTGGTAAAAAAATTTCATACATGTTGATTTATGTAATGCCTTGTTTATCTATAGTAAATAATTGACTTAACTATGTACATTTAATGCCATTTTACTATGAATAACTTATTACTTTATGATACATTTTATCCACCATGAAAATGAGTTATTCCTTAACATTCATGTCTAATGCATTATTGGTGTTAAGAATAGCAATTAATTTTATTGGTTTTATTAAGTCATTTTATCTTAGATAAAAGCAAATAATAATTATTTAAATATATAAACATGAATTCCAATAACTAACAAGACATGAGGTTTTTTTAAAATGTCATTAATTTATAGCCATGTAGCATAGTAATATTTTTTTTGTAAAGATTATGGTAGAGCTATAGGTCATCAGAAACAATACTATTACAAGTATAATCATAAGGAAGAGACTCTTCACAAGTTCTTTCAAAGAATTACAGCTGACCTTAATTTTGAGAATCATATATGTAGTTTTCCATGTTGAAGTGTGGCATGGGGACTAGGTCATTAGGCTGGTTTAGGGTTTTTTCCTAGCCTATCCTTGAGTTAATACTATATATTATTTTTTAGGATCATCTATTTAGGATTTAATAAAATGAGTTTTTTTCCAAACTTATAATAAATATGCTTGAATGTGTAGTGAATGTTGATTTTTAGCCTTATATCAACCATAGTATAATAACTTACCTTTAGTATATGTTTCATCTAGACCCTTGACCACTAATAATATGTCACACATTAATGGAGATATTGTTAACTTATACTAGTGGGGTTTTCATGATTGCATGGCATCCATGGGAACATTTGTGTATTTTTTTTCATGTCATGTATACATGATATTTTTATCTTAGTTAATTATACATATCATGCTACATAGGTGGCTAGACTATAATAAATTAAACTTAAAAAATTGGTGCAATATTCATCTTTAAAAAAAATGGTGTCTTTTTACAAGTACTTTTAGTCATGAAAATTTAGGGCATGACATAGACAACATCAAACTGAGTTAAAATTATCTTAGTAACCATCTCAATAAGAAAATTATCACAACCAATCATCTCTTTAGTAATTTCATCACATTCCATCATAATTGTTGAGTTATTTTCTAAACCTATTTCATAAATTCTAAAATAATTGATGAATTTATTAATGCATACATTGATACTTGAACCAATTTCAATTATAATTCCATCCTTTTTAGATCCAAGTTCACCTATAAAATATATTATTAATAAAATTTCATTATATGAGATATCATTTGGGATATCATTATCATGAAACACATTCATAGGAGGCTCGATCTTCCTTATAATTATACTAATCATATACAAAAATACATTGAGTGAATTATAATTATTAGAATTTTATGTATCTCCTTCATATTGTATATCAATCATATGAACATTTCTTGATACTTTGGTTGAGTATGATTATTTGGAAGAGGATTGGTAATATTCTCAAGTGTTGATATGGTAGATCCACTAATTTCTAATTCACTTGAATTTGGTTATTATCAATGAGATCCTAGATTTTATACTTTGATTTAATGCATCTACTTGAATATTGTATTTTAATCATATGGTAATCACAAAGTTCACTTGAATAATAATTCCTACGAAATGCTATATAAGGAATAAATTGTCTAATGTGAGTCAAAGTAATCATATTACACTAAATAACTTTATTTAACACATTTTTAAACATTAACTTATTCTTGTAAATTACTTAGGCTCATTTTATTTAGATAAGATGAGCATATTAGGTGGTTATTTGACCAATTTGAGCACAATCTTATCATCACACTTATGTTGAAAAGTATTCTCATTGATTTTAGACTTAAAATATATCTTTGTTTGAAACTTAACACCATTATAATTAGGGAAATTAAAATCATACATAAGCCCATTTTAATTTAAAATTTTCACATCAAAGTCTTTAAATAATCAATGAAAAAGTAGTAAGTGTTTAAACCACATTTTTCTTAAAAACTAGAACTAAGGTATGAACATAAATAGTTTAAATTTTTCTATTTGGTAGTTCATGATTAATATTTTTAATCATAATTTAAATATAATAACATACTCACTAATATTCTCATTAGATCCTTATTTGATTTGAGATATTTCTACAAAGGTAACCTTCATGAAAATATTGATTGAAACTAAGCTAGGAAGTCATCAACTAATGTTGTAAAATGGTGTATGATCCAGTGGCAAGGCATAAAACTAATCAAGTTATCAACACATTTAGGATTCATGTAAATATATTATTTTAAAATTAATTATTATAAAAAATATATAGATAATATGCATTAAATACTTTAATATAATAAAAATTATCTCATTTCTCTATTAAACAATTAAAATTTTGGAGATAAAAATCTTATTCGATATTAGTATGAAAACATTTCATAATATAATAATTTGAGAATAATATTTTTATAAATAATCCTATTAGTTTCCTTTTTATACCCTTGATAAATAACCTTAGTCTCATTTTGCAAGTAATGAAATGTGTGCATTATTGTATTCATTTTAGGATTGGGAATATAAGGTGAAGTATTACAATATATGGGAAAGTAAGATATAAGATAAGGGTTAACAAAATTTTAAATTGATTTGATAAAAAATGGGAGTTTGAATAAATTTGGTATCAGTGGGAACATTTGTACAATTTTAAATAATTTGAGAAGATATCATAATTTTTTTTTAAATAATGAGAAACACTAGAAATATTGTAAGCAATAGAAATATGAGGAGTAGGTTTATAATATATCTATGAAATGACCACACAACATGACTCAAGTATTTATCTACATTATGATAAATCATATATCCATTATTTACATCATAGAGTATGGTTCTCACCTTAACCTCATATTGAGTTTCTTAATCTAAGGTTTGTCTTGGAACTTATTTTAATAAATTTATTTATTTTGTTTTTTCAATAATTTTTTCCATGAAAATTTTTGATACAATATTTTCAAGTTTTTATTATTAATCTAAGTAAGATTGTTGACCATGATATATTTCACATGTCTTATTAAATTAAAAATCCATTCACACCATTATCATTCAAAAGAACATTAGTATCATTTTTTATGTAAAACATAATTTTTGATTCAAAACTAACTAAATTTCCATATTCCATTTTCTTTGTCAATAAACATCAAGAATTACAAAATTAATTTAAATTAAATCAACATAATCATGATTAATCCTAGAAAATTTATTATTTTTAATATGATATATAATCATTTTTATGTAATAATAAGAGATTAAATATTTAAAACACACCATACAAATAGATTAGGGTTTGAAAAATATTTAAGAAAAATTAATCTAAGGTTTGGAATAACACACATACAAGTTAGGGTTAATATATCCAAGAATATTTCAAGGTAACAAGTCCTAAAAAAATCAAAATTCCCTAAGAATATCAAATATAGCACAAATGGAAAAATATCTAAACTTAGAAGGATAGAAAACATGAAAAATATTGTTTGCTCACTAAAATGTGAAAATCTAAGGGGTGTATGAGATTTCCATTCATCAAATGTAATATAGATAATCTAATTTATCACATATATCCATAAATAATTATCTATTTATAGATACATGTGAAATAACAAATCAAAGTTACTAAATTAATCAAAATATAGAGTAATAAATAAATATGAGAGGGTTTAGAAGTGTATATTTAATTTTCTAAGATCATAAGATATCAATCATAATTTTTCAATATAAAATAGACATTAATAATAAACCAACCCATGAAATTATTTACAAATAGATAACTTCCTTATAACTATTCATGACACATTTTAGACTCTATGAATATAGAAAAAATGTTTATGGGAAGTGATAATCATGTGGATATGTTTTTAAACATCATGCTGATTAAATATATGGATCCAAAACTCACTCAATTTTCTAAAACTTCTTGTCAATCATTAGTTAATTTCACTTCTTATCCAAACATTATTTATCTAATTAAACCTTCAAATAATAAGTAAAAATATTTTTCATGGGGAATGTGTTAAAATTTATCTAGGTTTATAAGTATTGAGTACTTATTAGGCCCTTAAAAATGTATAATGTCAAATACATCACACTAAGGGAATGCAATTATGCTTAAAATAAGAAAAATAGTCTAATCTAATTTATCTCCACTATGAAATTTAATTCTATAATGAATGTTATATATATGCTTTCCTAATTTATATATAATGTTTTATAATGTCTGATATATTATTTTGGCACAATAAATGCTAAATCCATTTTAATATTTCACATATATTCTTTGTGGGTTCTACTTTATGCCTAAATTCACTAATTTACCTATGTATGTATAATATTTTAAAAATAAATTGTGACACTACAACATATAAATCAAATCCAAACATGCACAAAACTAGAAAAATTGAGACCATAGACCTTTAAGGGACCTTGCTATATAAAAATACCAAGGCCCCCAAAATTTTAGTGTATATTTTTAAGGTACCACACAAAACTAAATTATTGGGGGGAGGATAAAGAAAATACATTAAAAAAATGACCAAAAATATGCTAGAAATGCTTAAGTTTGATAAAAAAATAAATAGACACATATGTACTTTAGAAATACATAATTTAATGATTAACAAATTCTTAAGCCAATTTTTAGTTATCCAAAAATCTAAATTAGATAGGGGGATTACAATATCCAATCCAAATGAATAAAAATCTAATTAAATATAAAAAAGAGTCTAGAAAGCACCAATCCATTAGAATAAATTATTGTGAAGAATATCAAAAAGTGAAGGGTCCCACATAGTGAGATGAAACTTGTCTATCTTCAAAAACACTTATAATACTCTAAATGATACATTAGTTTACGATAGGCGTGCATACATGTGAATCATTATGTTTTAATAATCTTGTGGATATACCATATTATCTTAGAATTTGATCATAGGGAATCTTCCTACTAACTACATGAGATATATAAAAGTGGGATGTAATTTATCCAACACAAGACCCACTAGGGAACTTGTGTATAAAAATTCATCAATGAAGATCAATAATGTTCTATAGGAAGATGGATATACATATCTTATCCACATTAATCATGATTATCTAAAGAGAGTTATGTGAATATCTAAAGAGTCAAAACAATGGCCTATTATCTTATAATAAGGATAACATCTTAAAATAAAAGGGTCATTTGTCTCAAACTCCAAAGCAAAAAATTTGAAAAATATGTTTCCCTAAAGGATATGGTGGTTTATCTAAATATGAATATAATGGGAACAAACTCTGAATTGACTAAGGGAATGCCTAAAGATACAAGTTAGCTAAAGTTTTTTATACCTTAAGAAGTGGATGAACCCATATTTGAAGTGGAGATGTAAGATATATAAATATCCATGGTTAATGTTTATGTTGATCTCTTTCTTGTAACATCATTAAAATCCACTACAAAGATATGTAGAGGTGTTGTCTTTATATCACAATTAATAATGAAAAATATAATAGCTTTTCATATCCCCAAAGAAATCAACCTCATAGTTTTATTACTCCATATATGATATTAAATAAAGGTATGGATACCTAAGATTACTAGCCTAGGAGTCACTATCTACCTAAATTTAAAATTCATCATTCGCACTTAAAATATCAATGAAGTAATGAGTGGATATATGAAAAATTCAATAAGCATGAGGGTATTATGGATTAATATATTTTAATGAATATGTTTTGATAAAAATGTGACATGCACTCTCAATTCATTTTCAATCTTCTAGATGAAGGTATATTCCTAAAATCTCATAGCCATATAAGAGGATAGGTACATGACTAGTTAGTGAAAGAGGTGGATATTCATCTAAATTTCCTAAAACTAAGGATAAATACATTTATTTTTAAATTTTGTGATATTTATATATTAACTATTTAGTATAGACTCTATACCTAAGGTCAAATTATTATGTGGTCTAGAGAAAACACTACCTCAACCGTCTCACCTCTATAATTAAACATCAACTAGCTTGCCTTATTTTTATACATATTAAAAGCCATAAATTTTTCTATAACTAAATTAATTTTAAGATTTTGAGTATCATGAAATTAATCCATGATATAAATTTGTTTATATATATACCTCTCACAAAATGAAACATCCAAATAATGTCATATGTAAATAATAAAGTTGTAATAAAACTATAAAAAGTAAGAAACCATTTATAACACCTACTATATCTCAAATTATTTCCTATAACACATCAATATAAATTAAGAAAAAACAAAATAGAATGGAAAAACTTTTTTTTCTACGCTTATAATGTATAAAAATATATATATATTACCATAAAAATTGATTGTAGATAAACTTTAAGATATTTATATTCAAATTAAATCTACCATCAAATATATGAATATTCCTTTACCAATTAAGTATAAGAATCACATGTATAAATAATAAATACCAACTAATTTTTTTATTTTAGATAATAATCCATTCTATCTTATCAAGGAACAAACAATTCCTTCTAGTGAATCAAGGAGTAAAAATTTGTATGACGTGAGAAAAATGAATTCAAACATCATTAATTTGAATGTATGTGGTATAATAAATTTAAATATTGAATTAAAGTATAAATGGATCCCATTAGGATTGTTTTATTATCTATTTAATATATTTTTTAATATATTATTTTCAATTTAGCCTCTATATTATTTAAATAAATAAGGTTTAAACCCTATTCCTCTTGGTTCAAATTTTATGCAGTACATATACCTTTGTGATCAAATTTACATAAAATATACTTATTAAATATAATTTATATTTATTTTGGAATATGTTAAAAGATATAATTAATTATCTAACCAAAATTTTAACCATATTTTCCATAGGTTAAATAGTCAGTATCTTAGAAATATTATTTAAAAAAATACCAACTAACAAATTACAATAATTAGGTAGCCAAGTCTTAAAGAAAGTCAATCAAAAAACCCAAAAACTAAAACCAAAGTAAAACTAGATTTTGAAGCTAAAATTTAATAAAAACAAACAATTATATTTATAAATCTAATGTTGAATATATGTTATTTGGGGCAATTTGTGACATCATATTTTCTACAAATCAATTGATTTTAACAAAAATATGAATGAAATAATTTCTTTTGATTGTGATCATTTTAAGTGAGATTTTTATTCTTTGAAAATTTTATTTTTTTGAATCTCTTTCCACACCCTTTCAATCATGGATAAAATGTAGACATATAATTTTTACCACTTTTGTGTCAAAATTGTAAGTCAGAATGACTTCTTGTAATATCACATAAACTGGACCAAATACCATTCAAACAATATAATTCATCTGCAAAGGTCAAATTAAATATTTGAGATATATTTATGCATACATTATTTGGTAAATGCATCACAAATAAATATCATCTTTATTTAAATCAATGTGATTCAAATTACCACTTTATAGGTAATGTTCAGGGGAAATTAATTGAAGCAAATATTCAAATTTCTATATTACAAAAATCACCTAAAATCTTATTAGGATTAATTATCTAATAAAATAAAAAAAATTAGATAAATGAAAAATCCATGGAAATTGGATAATAAATAATTATGTCATATTGAAAACTCAACCAATATCTAAATCATGACATCATCCAA
This sequence comes from Torreya grandis, assembly GCA_037957365.1. NCBI lineage: Eukaryota > Viridiplantae > Streptophyta > Pinopsida > Cupressales > Taxaceae > Torreya > Torreya grandis. The sequence continues at coordinate 42,573 of JARHVA010011457.1, read as the reverse complement.
AAAGTTAGCAAGCAAGAAATTAATGGAAGTAAATATCAAGATTAAGGAAAGCTATGACTTATTAATGATAACTATTTCTAAAATAATAAATTCATTTGAATACAAAATTGAATTAAATAATATCCAATCATCTTTATCTTGATCCAAATTACACACTCAATCTATAAAATTTATAAATACTATGACCAACATAGAGCAAAATTAAGCTTGATTGTGAAAAGAAACTCTACATAAATCCTCAAAAAGCTTCACCTATTATCTTCCAATTAATCCATGTACCATACTAGATAGTGTTTTGGGATATTTTTATGGATATTACACCAAAACATTTCTAAATACTTAAACTTCTACATCTAGGCACAATCATGTATGTGAGCTAGCTTTGAAGGATAGTTCATGAGGAAGGTATAAGGCTACTTATTTATGATTTATATTTATTATTTATTTCATAGACCTTTACAAATCTAAGGATGCATGATTAATAAATTTTGTTTCATGATTTTGTTTATATTTTTAATACTAACAAAGAAACTAACCCTTCTTGTAATTATGGTTTACATTTGTCATGTCTGGTGGGCCTACTCACCCCATAAATCTCTTTCTAGACCTTTTTAGTATTCTAATTACACAATCAAAATATTATTTAACTCTTATTTTTATTATTTTCCTCTAATTTTTCCATGTTCCACCTTCTAATTATTAGTATGATTTCCTTGGTGATTGGCAAGATCTCTCCTACAAATGACAACTTTGACCTACAAATCGACATGATATCCTTTTATAATTCTATGTGCTCTTTCTATGTTTATCCAATTAGGTGGGATTGACTTGTGCATTTGTGATCTTGACTTTAAAAATGATGAGATCATCATGTTATAATTTTGTGTTATCATCTTCACTATGTTTTCCATCAATCAACAAGATTGACCTACTCATTAGTAAACTTAACTTGTTAATTATTTAGATCATCCTACTAAATATAAATTTTAAATTACCAACTTCACTATGTTTTCATTCAATTGGTAGGATTGACCTGTGAATCAATGATATTGGCATACAAATCAAGGGTAATTATATAAAATTAATGAGATCGACCTACTAAACATTAAGTTCACTCAAATGTAATTGTGTTTTATATGGTGATATTTATTAAAATGGTGAAATCATCCTATATAATGGTGAGGTCATCCTAATAATTAGTGAGGTCACTAAAAATATATATTTTATTCAATACAAAAGAATGATATTGATATGGAATCAAAAAGATCATCCTATAGAACAGTGAGATTTCTCTATGTGAATTTTCCTAAGGCTTTAAAACTACATAATTTTGACTTCATTTGATAGCCAAAATCCTATTTTTAAAATTTTAATATATTTATTGAAGGTTTTGGTATATTGAAATGTTATTTTACATAATTAATGAGTAAAAATTCATTCATCTTTATAATTAGTACTTAAAAAGAGAACATACACTTTGATTTAGTGATTCTAAAAGCACTTATGTTTTTTCATTTGCTTAAATTATTTTGATTTGTTTATCTTTTTGTGTAATCCATTATGTATATGCTCAAACATTTCCCCCTTTAGGGGACATAGGTGACATAAAACATAGTTTATTTGCTTTTTGTCTTACTAAAAGATTGTTTTGAGTATGTTCCTTTTACCCATTTGTGGGGTTTTGAGAATATAAAACAAACACATCTTTCCATTTTTTAATTATGCAAGGTGTAATTCATCACTTTCCTATGATATCTCAAGGCATGGTGACTAATAAATCATTACCCAACATTCATACTAACCCCAATATCTAATAGGGCATATAAATTGAGATTATGCCAGCGATATCTTAGTTTGAATATCCTTCAGAGCTTGAATCATCTAGTAGTACTTAAGTAAAAAAATAAAAATGAAGTGATCATAAAGGGACTAAAACCTTTGTAAAATTTACTATTAAGTATATATATCCAATTGACATATTCATGCCCGTCAGGGACAATCTAGAAAGTAAAATGAAAACATTAGGATAGAAACCACTTTTTCCATGGAATTATCATTGATGTAGGGGTGAAAAAGTATCAACCCCCAAAGATTGAATTTTTGTATAGACCTTTGAGGGAGGTATGGAATTAAAAAACCACCATAATTTATTTTAATTAATTAATTAACCAATAAACTTTTAATACCTATCAAAGGTGAGTATATCAAAAGGATCAAGGATTATGTCATAATCTTGTGTCATTTCCTAAGATACATTCATAATTAATTAAACATTTTCTCAAATATATATTTTATGTCTAAAATTGAATCTAAATATCACAAAAATTCCAACATAACTAAGGTCCAAAATCACATCTTCACATACTAACACACTAAGGTGTTATATTTCCCACTTTCTAATCAATCATTTTTACATTTAACAATGTTACACCTTCCAATTAGAAAAAAATCTTGTCGTGTTTGGCATCATCATGATGTCCATTCCATTTTAGATTAAAACATAGGTTTATTGTTTAAATATAATTATAAATTCCAAAATCATTTGATCTTATTCCAATTTCAATTCCAAAGTTATATTTAAAGACCAATCAAGGTCAAACCCTTCTCAAATCCAAGTACCATTTTAGGTATGTCTAGGTACACTCTCAGTGAAGCCTCTTACAACCATAGTTATGAGGAGGAAAAATTATATAATCCTTATGGATACCTTAAGAATTTTAAATATAATGATAATGATGAAGACCACCCAACTATGTTTTAAGAGCTCCCTTCCATTACAAGATCTAGTCAAGGTTAATTTGAAAATAAAACTTGAAAAAATAAAGATGAGGTGTTTCTAAGTTGCTATAATAAGGATATAAGCTCATAAATAATTTACCCATAGATAAATTAAGTAGCCTTATTTGAGTATATGAGTTACCTTAAAAATTAACCATTAACCAAAGTTAGCCTCTTACCCAAAGTTTAAAACTAGTTATCATATCATTTATAAAAGGGAAAGGGGAACTTGTTTACCCGTCCCAAAATGTCCAAAGTATTAATTATATGATATAATATATTAGTCAATGTTACGTATATCATATGTATCTATTTTGAAAACTTTCCTAGTTGTAGCTTCATTAAATAATGATACATTTATAGACCAAAACTAATCTCTTAAATAACCACAACAACACTTAGCCAATTCTACATCTAATCTAGATTCATTGGCTCTTTATAAATGGGCAATTCCAATGAATGATTAAAAAGTATGTACTTGATATGAAACATAAATTTTTAAATCACTAATAAGTCATTTACAATGCATAACAAGTGCCTAACAATCTAAAACATTAAATATGAAAACACTCCACTACCACCACAATTAATGAGTAGTTCACAATACACATTGCCTACCTTTTCTAATTTACAATAACAATGTCCTCTTATGGAAAATCAATTAGTCCCCTTTAATTCATAATAGTAATTACTCAGAATCAAAAATGCATTCCTCTAAATCAATAATACCTTACCAATTCCCATCCAAATATGAAATAATAGGTTATAAGGTGAATATCCCTAACAAAACTATGAAAAGTGTATCCACCCCTAATTTCAAAAATCCTAAAAAATACCATCAGTCCATGAATACCCATAAAAATACCTTCCTTCCATCAAAAACTACTCCTAATATCCAAGAATGGAATACAATGAAGAAAATAGTCCTAAGACTTCAAAAAAGTAACCAAAGTTTAAAGTATATACTTGAAGTAATATGCCCCTACCCTTTTGACCTAAGTTTTCTTCAAGTTCCTTTCCAACCTCAATTTGAAATACTAAATTTGATAAACATAAAGGGATAGGTGATCCAAGAGAGCACTTATAGGCATTTTTTTGTTGTGTGTTAAGAGGTAACTTTTAGCAATATCAATTTGATTTTCTTGTTTTCGCATAGTTTGGGTGGATAAGACTTGAAGTGGTTCCTCAAACTACCAAAATTATTGGTAACCACTTTTGATGACCTATCAAAGAATTTTGTCAGTCAATTTTCCTATAACAAGAGCATGAGTTGACTATAGTTGATTTATGTAATGTTATTCAACATGGTATATTTTTGACTTTTTTTTAATAAATATGGAAAGCCCCAGTGAGTCCCTTTCACACAATTTTATATATAAATAATTATCTAGTATTTTTGCATAAAACATAAATGATAAGGTTACCTATAATATAAGACTTCATTATACAAACACATTCTAAGAGATCAGTGACAAGGGGGTATAGATTCAAAAGGCATTTGTTTATAAGGTTTTAGATGATATGTAATCTCAAGCCCAACCACAAACCCAAACTCAAGCACCAATTCAATCAAACATAACTAAAAATCCTAAGGCCTTCAATTAAAACAAAAACTTGTTTGATAATAGGGTCATATAAGTAAGACATATGTAAACAACATAGCCACCACCTACAAAAAATACTTCACCTAATCCACCACTCACCCTAAAAAGAGATCCCCTACTAAGGGGGCACTTCACAAATATATTTTTTAGTAACCCATGAGATCCTATTGAGGTGGTGTTTCCAAAATCAGTTACAATGAATACGATTGTTTGGATAATTCTAAAACCATTTTTATAAGGTCAACCCAACCCAGTGTGGTTTAGAGAGAAAGATTATAATTATTAACATCATATCATCAATTGCTTAATAAATATATGTGTGAAACTCATGAATGTTATCTAAGATCTCTTAATACCAATTAGGATAAGGGTATCTATAAATATCCCTTCCCAAGGAAAAATAATGAATAATTATAATCAAAGCTAGTTCATGATCATAATCAAGCACAACGATAGAATTAGAACCAAGCCAATTGTGATCAAGATCATGATACCCAAGCCAACCAAAAATGTTATCACAATGTCCCATATAATTATGGAAATGTCATAGGGCATGTTATAAGTAACTATGTCACTAATATTAAGGTGTTTCATCACACACCATCTAACACTCATCAGAGTGTTATCAATTCTATTTTGGGACCTCTATATTTATCTTCAATTAATTCCACACTAAGTTGAAGTGTCTTAATTATAACTTAACCTTGATAGATTACTATTGCTAGACCTTCAACTAGTTATTCTAATTTAAGTAATCCCCTCCTAACTTGAAATTACATAGTTGAACATAATTGAAATTACATAGTTAAACATAAACATCTAAGATTTACCCTCCATATTCCTTTGCCTTCCTCTAATACTAATCCCATTTAGGATGGTACACCTTCTAAATCTAACAGGCTTCACCCTTTTATCATGAAGCATTATGATATTTATGAATAATTAATCAAAACTCCTACATATATTTCCATAATGGATATCTTACATATGATTTAATTTTAGAGGACAACATTAAATGATCTTATCTAATAGTCCAAGGTACTCAATGAAATCAATCCTACACAAGTTCAAACACTTTTTAGTAATTTTTCTTGAGGGAAACAACTTATATTTGATCAAAGTGATATGTCAACCCTTGGTCTCCTACCTAATAGTTCATTGTATATTAAATCCATCATTTACCACCAAAAATTCAAGTGGATTCTCATAAATAATGGTTCAGGTTGAATATAGCTTCACTAAATTTGATTCATCATGTTAGATTTATAGAAGTAGATATTTATTCAGATACCATCAAAATCAAATCCCATCATAATGGAGAAAGAGAATATTTAGGTACCATTTATATGCCTATAATTATTGGTGTTGTCACCCATGACACCATTTTCATGTCATTGATTAGATATACCCTATAATTTGATTCTTATTCATCTTTGGATCCATGAAGTATGAGTAGTTCCTTCCACATTACACCAGTGTATCAAACTCTCACATTCTAGAATAGAGGTCACTATTCCTAGAAATTTATAGCCATATGAGTATTGTAAGAGCCTAGAGGCCAAGTATATGAACTACAATTATTTTACCATCACTAAATTTGAAGGGAAAAATAATAAATAAGTATTTCTTAATTTTCCAAAGTTGAATTACATTTTACCTAGTAAACTCACACCCACTTCTAATCCACCTCTTGTAGAAATTTCCTTTCACATTACCATTAAAGATGTCAGTATTACCACATATATTATTTAGGATGCTTTACACATTGTAAAACTTTAATATAATCTTAAATCCTATGGAAGACCTAAACATATTATAACCCCTAGCAAGCCCAACATGGACTATGAAAATAAGACTAATTCTCATAAAAAAATAGTTGTTTGTGTTTGTAAAAGAAACATGATTGAACCAAGATTGACATAACTATTTTGATTGATCTTGGTTATATGGTGATAGTTTTTATACGTTATTTTAAATAAATAAATATCTCAATCCTAATATAATCATGGATAATCATTACTATAAGTAAAAAAAGTCTAAGGGAAAAAGCACAAGAAATTCTTGAACCTATCCTTATTGTAAATCATATAAGAAATTTAGGTCTTGTAAATTCAAGGGTGCTAATCAGGATAACTAAGATGAGATAAAAGGACCACCTAGAATATTTTTTACATGTGGAGGAGATAATTATTCTAAGGATTGTATTTATTGGAAGATGAATTGTATAAATAATAATGCATTCACCTATACATCACAACATGTAACCTTTTAGTAGTGTATTCACATAGTAGTTGGCAATCATCCAAAAAAAATTCAAGCCTATCCCATTGAAGTATTAGGTAAATTTTTTTGGCATCCTATTTATTTTATGATAGATGCAATATCTACTATATTTTTTTCTCTTTTGTAATGTTATGTAAGTTTTATAAGAAAGCTAGTTTTATGGCAAATTCTTATTCAGTGTAGTATGGGAATGAATTCAAGGTCAAGGTTGATATATGTCTCTTGAAGTATGAAATAAAGTTTCCATGATTCACTAAAGTCATTGATATTTATTCAACACCACTAGGGTCATATGATGTGATCCTAGGAGTGAAATAGTCCGTTACACACAAAGCCAAAGTTTACTATTTTCTTAAGAAGGTTGATTTTTTAGATGATTGGGAAATCAAACCCAAATTCAAGTAGATAAAATATAGTTAAAACTTAGGAAATTTTTATCCATTTAGTTTAATTAGGAATAATGAAATGTATGTCAATCATTATTAGTTAAAAGGGATGAAATTGGTGTCAGTAAGGTACCCACTTTAGAAGACTATTATTTTCTATAATAGTTGTAAGATGTTTCTATAGAAGAATTACAAGGTATAATTCCCAAAAGGGAATTTTATTTCACTATTGGTATCATTACAAGGTTATAACCATAGTCTAGGGCTCCATAGAGAATGATAACAACTAAGTTAATTGAGTTAAAGGACCAACTTCATAAGATGTCAACCAAAGGGTTGATTTAGCTACGTGTTTCACCTTAGGGTTCCCATATTGACTTTGTAAAAAATAAAGATGGAACCCTACATATATACATTGAATATTGAATTATTAACAACTCAAAAATCAATAACATGTATCCATTACTTTACATTGATGATCTTTTTTATCAAATACATGGTACAATAGTATTATTAAAGATTGGTCTTTGTGTTAGGTACCATCAATTGATAATTAGAGAGGAAGATATTCCAAAAATAATTTTTATCACTCATTATGGGAATTATGAGTTCATAGTAATTCCTTTTATAATGACAAATTATCTTGCAACATTCATGAACTAGTGTGTTCAGATATTACCTTGATCAATTTGTTCTAGTCTTTTTGGATGATATTATCATCTATCTTAAAACCAAAAAAATCCTGTTGATCATTTTTTTGGGGTCTTATAGTGGTTTTGAAAACAAAAAATCTATGTAAATTTGTCTAAGTGTGGTTTATTTCAAATAAGAGTACAATACTTAGGACACATTATCTCTACAAAAGGATTTTATGTGGATCTAACTAATATTAGAGACAATATGGAGTGGCCATCACCTAAAAAATGTGTATGAGGTCTATAGTTTCATGGGTTTAAAATGGTACTATAGGATGTTTTTACCAAATTTCTCCAAAATATCCAGTCCAATAACCTCTCTTTATTAGAAAGAGTAGCATTTTATTTGGTTTGATAAGTGTGAATAAGCCTTTTAGGTTATGAAAAGGATGCTTACTTCAACACCATTGTTATAAATTATAGATATAAACAATCTTTTCATTGTTATAACAAATGTATCAAGAGATTATTAAGGAGTATTTATTATGTAGGATGGTTTAGTTTTAGTATAAAAAATTATTAAATTAAAACCTTATGAGGCAAATTATACTCTTAAAGACCTATAACTAGCTATCATAGTTCATGCTTTACAATTTTAGAGGCATTATTTATTGGGAAATCCTTTTCAACTAAAAACTATTAACTTGGGACTCAAGTACTTATTTACCCAACCTAACCTTAATTGTCATCAAAGGCAATGGTTATAATTTTTATTAGAATATGATTTTAACATTAATTGCATTAAGGAAAAAGATAACATCGTTATAGATGCCCTTGGTTGTACAAGGTACTTTATACTTTGGCCACAATAAGAATAACTTTTTGATCTATTGTAGTGAAATTTTCACTTTGATATGAATTCTATGAATATATTAAGAAATAATTGGCTGAGAATTATCAGAATCATATATACCATGGTTTTTAATTTGAAAATGATGGAATATTGAGGTATAATGGTAGAACATATGTGCATAACAGGGAAATTTTATGGGATATTGTGCTAAATGAATTACAAAATGCTCCATATTTTGGACATCCTAGAGTGAATAATCTATTAGCTTAATTAATAGCATTATATTTCTAAAAGGGAATAAAAAAGGATGTAATGTAATTTGTGTTTAGATGTTTGAAGTGTTAGTAAGTTAAGGCTAAACATGTGCATCCTATTGGGTTTTTTTACCCACATTTCATACTATAATGGAAGTGGTAATTTATTATCATGGACTTTGTCTAATGATTTCCTATGTTTAAAAATCATAATGAAATGATTTTGGTAGTTTTGGATAAACTTACTAGGGTAGCTCACTTCATTCCATATAATTTAACATATGATGAACCAATGATCACCAAAAAAATTTATGAAAGAGGTTTATATATTTCATTATTTACATAAAGTATCATTTCATATAAGGACCCTAGGATGACTTCAATATTTTGGCAAACTCTTAATTCAGCTTTGGGTATATAACTAAACTTTAGTACAACTTACCATCTAGAAATGGATGGGAAAAAAAGAGAGTGAATTAGGATTTGGATGATCTTTTGAGGATGTATTTCATGTACCATAAATACAAATGGAAGGAATATCTACCACTGTAAGATTTTTCTTATAATAACTCAAACCAACTAGCTTTGAAAATGGATCTATTTAAGACATTGAGTGGTACGACGTGTAAAACACTAACTAGCTAGGATAACTTAGAAGATAGAGTGGTATTTGGAACTAATATGCTTTTATAAATGAAATAAAAAGTAAATTTAGTAAATAAATGATTGGATGAAGACAATGATAGGTAGAAAAGTTATGTTGATCTTAAAAGAACAAGATAGTTCCAAGTTAGAGATAAAAAAATTATGTGAGACAAACCCCAAAAGAGCTCTATTAAGTTTGGAAAAATCAAAAAAATTATGACCAAGATATGTGGGACCATTTGAGGTTATATATGTGATTAATCCTATAGAATATATACTTTCATTTCCACCATATTTAGCTCAAATGCATAATTTTTTTCATCTATCTTATCTTAAGAAGTATGTGATTTATCCTACACATGTTTTGGATTGGATTGCATTACATGTTTAGGTTCCAAGGGTGGTCATAGTAGAAACAATAAAAATAATTGATAATCATAAGCTTAGATTGTGTAATAGAATGCGAGATCTGATGAGACTAATATTATAAATATATTGTTACATGGAAAGATTATGATAAATTTTTAAGGTTGTTTCCTCATTTATTTAAATGATTTTTCTACTGAACTTTTTTTTGAATTATTGTTTGAATTTTTTTTTATTGGGATGACAACCTATTTTAGAGGGGAAGAATATCACATCATGTCCCAATCTTAAAATTACTACTTATGTAACAAGTAGGGTACAAAAAATATTTGATTTGAAGTTCTAATTTTTATGTTTAATCTAGGTATGTATGTCATATGATTGACATTAATAGTTTTATTTCATGATTAGTTATTAAGTTGGAGAAAATTTTCATATGTTTATATTATGTTCCATGATCATGTTGACTATTATTTCATTTGCATGTGATTTACATTATAGTAGCTTATTAATGCTTATAATTGATTAATGTTATAATCTCTGACTAACTACCCATTTGTTTTATTAAGGTGGTTATAAGATTGTCCTATCCTCATAGGCATTACTGAGGGAGAGTATCATCATAGAGAGGGGTGTAGATACCATCATTTTGGATTGATATAAATAATCCAAACCTGTACACACCACATTCTACATTTCTTTAGTGAAATGAATGCTAGTCATTATTCTCCATAAATGATAAACATTGCTTACATTATTTTCCATTGCAATGAATTGGGAATGTTTTCATTAAGTGGATACTATTATATCTCAAATTTTCACCCTGATGAGGTTGATTCAATCCCTCTCAAATTGATCTATGCAATGATATTTATCCTAGGTTATGAGTGACCTTTAGGTGGACTAAACCTCTAGGTTAAAGGGCTAGCTCCCCTTGATGTATTATTTAGGTTCACTACTACTGCTGCTACTACTACGACTACTACTACTACTACTACTACTACTACTACTACTACTACTACTACTACTACTACTACTACTACTACTACTACTTACTTATTTAGAAAAGGAAAATAGATAGAAAAACATGAAATAAATATATCTAATGAGGTTATACACCAAAAAAACACCTTTAAATTGACTATAATGCACTTAAGAACAAAGATTAGGCTTGAATCTGATTACACTTCTCAAAATAAGAGCCTTCAAGCATAGATGCTTTAGCATAGAGGTATTTGAGAATGTATTGAATGAGAGGGTTATTAAATAGGTCTAAAAAAGGCACTAATAACTAAAAATAAAATTTCAATATATCAAACTCATCATGTGACTTGTAAGAATAAAATCCATTTGCAAATAGGTAAGAAAAGACAAATGAGAGAGTACCATGACTACTACTAACATTAATTAACCATCACACTAGTACACTAGTTAAAAACATGTGAGGAGGTAAGTATCAGCTCTATTCATAACTCCTATTCTTAGTAAAATTGTTCATTTGAGTAGGGATTTTCCATACTCAGTAAAAGGATACATACAAATCCCATTAAGGATAAATTTATAGATAAATCAGACTAGAAGAGAGAGGGGCATAGAAGTGAGAGGTGACAAGTGTCAATAAGGTGTTACAATAAATAAATTATTTGGATAATAGTTGAATCATGTCTCCAAAGATAAGTGTTACTCTCTTGAATATGCATCTTCTTCCAAGTAGCGTAGGAGTTTCATCTAGTTGCTTGACACCTTGGCTTCCTCTTCAAAATGGCCCTTTTCTTGGCTTTAAAATGGACAAATGGCACACTTGATCATCAAGTCATATTGATTTTCTCTCTTTATCTTCTCTTTGATAGTTTTCACTTGTTTATTAGTTATCCAAACTGATATTACAATGATTATTACACCTCTTAGGTGTCTTCAATCTCACTTAGCCTTACTATGCCTCTCCTTGATTACAAGTGTCAATTATTGATTTTACATTTTCCAATGAAATATATATCTATGAATGGAATATCTTAGTCATATTAGACTTGAATCAATCCATTTTAATTCATTAAATACTCACCAATACCTTATTTTGCAACTTAAGCTTGCATTTTCTCCCAATTTGTTATAACGCTAAAAAAATGAAAGATTCAATGTGTAGGGAAATGTATGGAATTTATTGGAAAAATAAAAGTATTTTTGAGTACCCAATATGTTTTTATATCTCCATGATAAATTTAATGTCATGAAACCAAGTGGAAGTTTATTTTTTATTCCATTATTTGTCCCCAATTAGTCCTCAATTAGGCCTCTAGGCCTAGAAACCATGTTTTGGCTAAAAATGACTCCCACACATGTGAAAATATAAATAAGTGTTTGAATCAATTTTATTACCCCATTACCATGATTCATGTTAATTTTTAATACTTGAGACCCTTTACAAATGGGTCAACCATAAAATGGTAAAAAACCCTAGTCTAGGTGCTTGAATAGGATTAAGAGGCATTGAAGTGGGTTTTCATGAAATTTTAAAGTTTAAAAGATTTAAAATGGATTTTTGATGTAGCACCCTAGTAAAATTGGATATTTTGATGAAAATCTTTCCAAGAACACTCAATAGGCATATAGGTAGGCTTCTTAGCTAGCAAATAATGTATTTTGTCCTTTCTTGATCTAACTTGGTGACTTAAATGGATTATAAGTCACCTTAATATACATAAAAAGCTATATATAATATCATGAAATGTTTTACCTACATTAATAATCCTATGTGATTGATTTGTAAGTTATTCCATGCCTTACATATTTATAAATATACCTACAACCAAACATTTTGGGCAATTTTGTACAATATACTCCTGGGACATGTCAAATAAAGACACACTTAGGTGTCCAAAATACCTATGAATTTAATATTGTTCATTTAAATGCCAAAATAGACCATTGGAAGATATTGGAGTACATATCTCTCTCATTGGGTTACTATAAGGGGTTTAAGAAGGTTTTAGACATATTTAGTCTTAACAATAGTTGATAGAGGACATGTCCTATTTATATCTCCTAATTACATAATATGGACGTGGTAAGACACATAAAACACCTCTAAACACCATTTTACATAATGCAAAACCTCATATATGTTACAATTAATACTATGTTCTTCTCTCAAGCTCTTTATAAAGTTAAGATAGGGTTTGAAGTGGTTTGTCACCTTAATGGTTGTTCATATGGCATAGGAATTTGATCCCTACATTATTGGCATAAAATTAGAGGATAAGAGTCTTTAATATTACAACATCCATTACATTCAATGCATCTCCTTTTTGGAGGTATGAGTTTCACAATATGACCTCTCAGGTATGAAGGACTATGCATACATGTTGAGAGAGAGGGTTGAGGCTTAAAATCCCCTAAAATGTTCACCATTGGTTGGAATGACCTTAAATATATTGGAAATAACTTCAATAATTCCCCTTAAAGTTTTTAAATTGGAAATGGCCTCCAAAAATATTTTGTAACTTGTTTTGTTTACCATGAGGGTTTATTGGCTACCTAAGTTTATTGACCCTAGAGGTCCATTTATAATTTTTCTTACTCATTTAAAGACACAAAAACAATTTATAAACCCTATTTGATGTTTCTCAGACCTTGAAAGGGTATCCAAACTTAATTACAACTCAAAATTTCATGATCTAACCTCTTCAAAATATACACATAAACATGTGTATAAGCATTTAGGTCTCTTTCCTGTTAGACAGCGAGATTGAGACTTCTTTATTGGTTTTGACAACTTTAATTCCTATATATTTTTTGTTAAATGGTAAAAAAAAGTATTTATTGAATCTCTCATTTGACTCTTCAACATACTATCTTGTTTATTGATAATTTCACACATAGACCTATGTTTGTAGGTTGAGGTGTGTTACGCTTTAACAGATGAAGAATGAGTCTTTAACAGCATAATATATATTATGTAAAATTTTAAATATTACCAAGGAATCCACATAATAATAACACACTTATTTTGACCCTTAAACCTCATCTTTAATGCCTAACATCATTGCATTTAATGTGGAAATTAGACCTACATGTTTGTAGACTTGTAGGTTTGCATTTTCAATGTATGAAGCCTTCCAATTGGTCTATATTGTTCATATTGACCTTAATAAGGTTACTCTACTATCCCATAATCTATCTCATGAATTTTTAACCTCCATATAATAATTTCACTTCAATGTTTGACATTTATTGATTTATACCTCTATGTTGGTAGACCTTTCATAGTCTTAAACCTAGACTAATAATAAACATACTTTGATGGATTGGTGATGAATAGGCCATATTACAACAGTTATTTTGGAGGTATGTTTTAAAATTTTTAGTTCCAAAAATTGAACTAAATAAATTGATCCCTTATCAAGTATGAATGCATGATTTGTCAGCCCACTTCCTATTTTCAAGTGATCATCAAAGGCCAAATATCCTATTAATTTGATCTTTACTAGACTTTGGTCTATCAAAAGCCAAGTTGAATTTATGTCTAAGAAATTTCACATCTTTTGTCCTAATTGTCTAAGCTTAGACCCTCTAATTTAAAATCAAATTGGTAGTATCAATTTAAGTGAGATTCCTTTTAATATGTTATGAAAATTATTTTTAATTTTTACTAAGGTTTGGTCATGTTTATTAACATGACCAAACCTTAGTCTAAAATTCATGTTTGGTCCCTTTTTATTTCCCATGGCCCTTAGTCCCTTTTTATTTATTAGTGTGTTCTAAGTAATTTTGAGTTTTTTTTGTTGTAAACTGATCTCAAAGTCCTTAAGTCTACATCATATCTATTAATGTCCTAAAACTTAAGGCTAAGTCTTTTTATACTGAGTGCCTTTAAATTTGAACAAGAAGTGAGATGGTCTTGCAAACATCATTGACAGTCATGCAGATGTCAAAATTAATCTCAACAATTATCCATGGGGTTCAAAGATTGACAGTCATGTTGATGTCAAAGACATTCATGCAGCATCAAATGATAGGTACATAGACATCAAATTTAAGCCATGATAATTATCCATTGATGATTAAATTTGATGGTTGTGAAAACATCAAAGACTTTCACGTAGACATCAAATGATGGGTATGCAGATGTAAAATTTAAGCCATGGGAATTATCCATAAGGAATTAAATTTTATGGTTGCACAAACATTATTGGTAGTCATATGGATGTCAAATTTAATCCATAAATAGACAATGGTGTTTGATCCTTTAGATCTAAACCAATGGTTCGCATCAATCAGTGCATAGATAATCAGGTAGTATGAAATGAAGGAAGGTAAGTGCATGGGAAAAAAATACATGTGAAGATGTTATAGTCTGGTCATAAGGTAATATATAATGGTCATGAGGATAATACAAATGGTCATAGATTGATAGTTAAACTTCTAAATCTTAGATGGAATCCTACTCTAAGTGGCAATGGTGTGATAATTGAGGATAAAGTCATTCCAACAAGTAGAGTGTCTTCTACTATCATATGTGACAAACATGATACAAGTGATGGGAAAACAAAAGTAAAGACAAATGTTTCTTGTGTCATTATTGTGCCAAAGGTTAATACTAAGTCTTGGTAGAGCAATGAAGTTAAAGATGGTTTTAAAAAGGTGAGGATTAGGTCATATACTATTATTCCAAATGAAGACCATAATTTAATTGGTAAAGAAATTGAAAAAACATTACACACATCTAAAATAATTATGTCATTAGCATCTAGCAAAGATAATAATCCAAAAAAGGGTCTGGTTGATGGATAAATGGATAAGATAGGTGAAAATTTCAAACAATAGTCATTTAAATGAAGAAATTACCACACCTTTTTAAATTATTTGATGATGAGGGCATGAATCTGATAGCAAATGTGGTAGCATGTGAAGCCTCTAAGGATGATCAAGTATCCTTTGACAAGTTTGGAAGGCTAGATTTTGTTATATTAGATGGTACTTTGGATAAGTCTATAGTAAAGTGTTTTATTGATGGACTCAATTCTCAACCTAGTGATGATGAAGATGATAAAAATACCATAGGCACAAAGGAAATAAAAGATTTAATTGTCTCAAGGGGTCATCTGGATGTGTCTATCAAGAATTGTCAATTAAATGTTCATCAAATAGAAAGCATGCTCATCAAAAGAGTGATTCTAACATCTCTAAAGATTTGGATATCCATTTGAGTGTTTGTCAAGAAAATTCAAAATGTCATTCAAAGAACATTAGCATGTTGTCTAAACATTCCAATAGAAAAGTCAATGCTCAATGCATTACAATTCAATATGCCTTTATTAACCCCTTACGTGCTCATTTGAATATTTCCCAAAGGAAAATTCCTAAGGGTACTAAAAGTATCAATTGTAACTTGGAAATTTGAAAATTGTAAATTTGTGAGAGGGTTAGATTTACCCAATTTGATCAAAGGTTGAAAATAGTGCATTAATACATTAAAAAAGAAATAAATATGAAGTAAACCCTAAAAAGGCAAATATATGAAAACTATAAAGTATTCAAAGGGAAAAAGTTTAAAATACAAAATGTGAAAAGGCAAGTTGGATCCAAATGGGTAAAGGGGTCAAGTAAACTTGGGTATTACATTTTCTCATATTTTTCTCATCTAAGCCCCTATAATAGGAGAGATATTACAAGTTTTGAAATATCAAGGTGGGCCGATAATTGAATTGGCCATGGATCCAAGATATTCATAATCCATCATTATAAGAGTAGGTTATTCCATGG
The DNA here is from genome assembly GCA_037957365.1 of Torreya grandis. Lineage (NCBI taxonomy): Eukaryota > Viridiplantae > Streptophyta > Pinopsida > Cupressales > Taxaceae > Torreya > Torreya grandis. Next base: position 26,007 of record JARHVA010011457.1, on the reverse strand, counting down.
TACACATGAAGGGGAGGCTAGCTATCCAGAAGTTTCTAGCTATCAAAGCAAGTGATAAAGGGGATGTTTAGGCAATTACACATGAGGACAAATTTTATTTTGCCTCCATCATGAATATCCTCCTATCTCCTAGGAAAGGCATTTATAGCTAAAAAATAAAAATATTTACTTGAAGTCTTCATCATTTATTATAGAGGTAGTTGTAATAATGATTTTCCTTACATTTACATGAAGATTCTAGGTGTGTCCAAGGATTTTTCCTAGTTAGGAGCATATTGGTAGGATTTTGGGAGTTCTAAGTTTCAACCCTCACTCTTAAATTTGAAATGGGTAAAAATTTATAAATAGATGATTTATTTTATATTCAAGGGTTGGTCATTATGTTGGTTGTTGTTGGTATTTATTTCTCTCCAAATGTAGGCTCTTCAAAGTATTGAGATCCATTGTTGTGTGTAAAACATATCTCTCTTGCTATTGTGGTTGTAGTTGTACATCCATTATCAATCTTTGAGAGTATGTTTATGTCTCCATTGTGGAAAGAGAAAACTCACGATGATTGTCCCCTTGGTATCATTTTGAAAAAATGATGTATGTAAGTTTATTTTCAAGTTAATGAAAATGCTTGTGGGTTTTTGCTATTCCAATTGATGAAGTGTAGTAATATGTTTTACAAGCTTTGTTGATTAGATATTTGGATTTGTGTTCATTAATAGTTGTCATTTTGATCATGGATATAGTTTATAAATCTATTTATGTAGTTTAACTTAGAAGCATGTTTTTGAATGATCTTTTAGGGCTCCCTAGGTCTATGGATTTGACAATGAAAAGTGTTTTGAAATTTTAGTTGTAGTATATGCTCTGAGTTTTCAGGGATCATTTGGTATTTCCCATTAGCTTGAATTTGAGTCCTTTATGCATATTTACAAAGGATAATGTCTTGGATATTTCAAGATACCCTATTGTTTGAAAAATCTCTAGCACACCACCATGCCCTTCCTCTTTATAATTAACAAACTTGCCTACCCTATCCTACCCTACAAATGATATGTTCCTTGTTGCATATCATAAGTGTTATTTTCCTAAAAATGCATAAGATATTAATTATATAAAATGTATTTTCATCTTTTGTTTTAAATTTTAGAATTGATATCTTTCATTTAGCCTTGATATTGATAATTATTTAGGATGAAGGTTTTAAGAACTTTTATATCTATCTTTAGTAGATTATATATATCCTAGAGAATTTTATCATTCTTTGTGACAACCATTCCTAGGTGGAGTGAGAAAGTTTGGTTATGTTCTAGTCATATTTGTGTTTTCTTGTGCCAATAATCCCCATGGAGGTTAAATTTCACAATTTCTCCATGTGAACAAGCTACCCTATAGGTCCTTGGTTCAGGTAGAGCCAAAAGTAACAAGTAACTAACCATACCATATGTAGGTGCCTCTCAATATTTTTCTCTATTTGGTTAATTATGAATTCCAAACACTCCCTTAGTTATAATGACATATCATCAATTGTTTCATATTTATTTTTCATTTTCTTTTGAGTGTGTAAGGCTAAGCATGAGAGGTGTAGAACTAGAAACCAACATGCTTCTGTGCTATTATCAAGGATAAGAAGATCCTTGTTTACTTATGTTGATAGTGACTCTTATAAAGAGATATACATATTTCATTTTATTAAATTATCTACTAATTTATTCTATAACATGACTATCTTAGCCATCAATGTCACTTAACTCTACTAGCGACATGCCAGGAATTGAGATATTTGACAATTTGACTTCTATTGAGTTTACTACAAAGAGGTTAAAATTACATGTTAAAAGGTGATTTCTCCCCTTTTGAACATATTATAAAAAATTTAGTGTCTTTTCCTTCAATCTCATCATTAAAATCAACAAGTATGTTTTTAGTATGTATCACAATCAACATTTTTTCAACTGTTATATTATATAAGTTTGATTTTAGTAGTGACTTTAATCTTATCATTTGGTTCCAAAAAAGATCAGTGCCTAGTTTGAATACTTGTGTTAACTTTTAGATTTGAGTATTTTATTATTTGAAAAGATGGAAGGATTGAGATCATCTTTCAAAGGTGACTCATCTAAAAAAATTATCCCACCCATAAGTTGTGATGCTAAGAATTTGAATCAAGAGAGGATGGTTAGTATTGTGTTAGTTTCAAAATGAAAACAAAATGAAAAAAACAAACTAATTAGGATAACATCTCTAGGCCTAAAAACTAGGGAGAGCATAGTTAACAAACATGAATAAAACACACAAATAAAATGCAAAAGAAACCTTATTTTACCTTCCTTACATGCTCCAAAATGCTTGTTGTAGTGGATTCTTTAGGTTGTTCTCATGAAGTCTTCATCAAAGAAGACTTGGCTATCTCCTCTTCTCCTTGGCACCTTGTGGCTTTGGCTTGGCTTGGCTTGGAATCAATTTGGCAAGGTAACACTAATTGTAATGGCTTTTGGAATTATTTGTGCACTATAAATTTTCACCAAAATAGCTTAAAAATGATGTTCATGGCCTTTCTATTTATAGACTTTTGTAAATGGGTAGAATCAAACTAAACCATCCATATCAAGATTAAGATGTGTGGATAAGGATTAATAAGATTATGTAATTAAAATTGATAACTAGGCTCATCAATATTTTGGATAGAGGAGAAATTAAGATGCATGGGAGGTATTGATGAGGCATGGGAGGCATGAATCTTGATATTTGTGGCATTTATGGCTTAGGGATGTCTTCCTAAGAAATGAGGTCCTCTGATGATAGAGATATTCAAAATTCATTTTTAAAAAAAGTATTCAACAAGTTTCCATGGAATTATTAATTAGGCCTTGATTTGGATTAATTAGCTCTTAAGCATAATTAAGCACTTTGTGCACAAATTACTCAAATTGATCATAATGCCTTGTTATTGGTCAAAAATTCAACTGCATTGAAATTGGAAGTCAATATCAGATCCATTGGATTTGTATTCCCATTTAGGATGTTTTCAACACAAAATAAAAAAGGCATGTGTCTCATGAAATAAATTTGATAGGAAAGAGAAATCTAGAGCACCTAGGTGCAAAATTAACATTTTGACTTGGAATTATATGATCAAAGTTAGCTAGACCATCAATTGCATTGCCCCATTTAATGATACTCTAGCCAAAATCAGAACTTGAATACATTAGATTCAATTATTTGAATGTGTTTTAGTGTTTTAAATCTAGATTATGCACTTTTGTAGAAATTGGTCAAAAGCATAGTTAGAAGTCATTGGTGGCTAGATTTAGGTGTCTACAATTTGCCCCTATATGGAAAGGTGTTGCAAGATATAAGTATAGTAATGTATTCTCAAATAATTAAAAGGTCATGTATACCTACAACTACAATGATGATAAAATAACAATATGATGCCCCCTTAAGGGAATGGTTGGCACAAGTAGGTTGGCAAAGGGTCCCTTGATAAGAAGAAAAATGAGGGGACCAAAGAAAGGAAAGATGATGGGGTGAAAACACAATGATTTTTAAAAAGTAATCAAAATCAATGAGAATGAAAGTGGGATGGTGTTCAATGTTTTGCCCAAAGGAGGTTATAAGCATTATACCATGATAATGTCAATGTGGTATGATAAGATAATGAATTATCTAAAGGCATTGATAATCATTGAGAAGATGGAGCTACACCAATTAGTATAGATAAAAAAGATAAAAATGTGCCCCTATATGGGTGGAACATGTAAAGTGTTGACACAAAATGATTTTCCCAAAGGCAGTTATAATCATTGAGAAATGCAGGTGGGATGGTGTACAAGGATTTCCCCATAGGTGATTATAATAATTGGACCCTGAGTATGGAAAACATGACAAATTTGGTCAAGGATGATGATAACTTAACACAAAGGGTAATGATGAATTGAAACAACCTACTATTAGGGAGATGCTCATCCAAACTAATAAAGGTTAAAATTCTTTCGTGGTTAATTACTCTATTTGGGATATGATTAGGATTAAATTGGGATGTCAGTGTCGAAGAGATGTTGATGCCACCATTATGGAATAGAATTCTTGAAGCTAAGGTTTATTTTAGCACATATTGGTAGGCATCATGGTATAATATCATGAGAACTTGGTTGAAATATGCATAAGGACTGACTCCTAAATTCCAATACTCAAATAGAAAATAATGCACTAGTGATGAAAACCATGATGGTAATGTAAACATATAAATATAGATGGATTCAAGTATAAGTGTGGGAAAAGAATCACTTAATGAACACACATAAACTGAATCAAGGCAAAAGTGCTAAAAGTAAACAAATAGGCAGATAAGAAAACAAAATAAGTAGAAACAAACAATCAAATAATATAATAAAAACCATACAAACATTTCCCCTAGAAAATAGGAAACAACTTAATAAACAAACAAAATGAGGGAATAGAAGAAAAGGAAATGGGTGGCCAAGCTGTCTCCATATGCACTAGGCAAGTGGAGACTACCTACATAGTTACATGGATGTAATATCCAATAAAAAACATCAAAACAAATATAATTCTCCCAAGGAATGGGAAGAATGTGATAATTGATGAAAATAAATAGAATGGATGTGATAAAATAATAGGAATGATCTTGAAAAATGGTAAGTACGTGAGTTAAGAGGCTAAAAATGATAGGGAAACTAAGTAACCAGTGGTTTGATTACAACTTAGTAAGGTTTCCCAAAATCATTAAGGCAAATAAATGGCCAATGTTTTTAGTTTTTTCTAATGATTTTATAATTTTTTTTTAAATTTTTTTAAGTATCTCAACTTGATAAAGAATGACGAGACACTAATGGCTCAATCTCACAAAATGGTGAGAGAATTTAAACTTAGATTGCTCACAAAATAGTGAGAATATTCAAACTTTGGTTTCTCACAAAAAAACAAGAGTGTGGCTTAGGTTGCATACAAAATGGTGAGAGCATGGATTAGGTTTTTCACAAAATGATGAGAGCATTCAAACTTAGTTTTCTCACAAAATGGTGAGAGTATGGTAGAAAGGGTGACTGAGCTAACCTCAACTAGTATCGAGCACTACCTACATAGTCCCAGAGTAGGACCTTAAGTCACTTTAGTTCTACCCTTATAGTGGAGGAATTCAACTAATTTAACATTAAATTCAAACAAAATAGGCATATTTGGTAAAAAGGCATAGTATGGCATAAAAAGTGGCAAGTTCATATGTCAAGGCTCAATAAACAAATATTTCCCCTAGTTTGCCCATAGGTGGTTATAACTAGGACACAATGGCATGGATCAATGGTACTAATTTTCACAAAGTTTGTTATAATTAGTATCAATATTGGTGATAAGAAAGGAATAAAAAATGAAGGATGTAACTACCAAAACTTTTATCATACTACTCCAAAATATAATCTCTATTTGAAGTACTTGAAACAATTAATGAAACTAATTAGATTCCTCGATGCTAAAAATGTGCAATGAATGGTAAAAAACCAAGGCCAAATGGGTTGGGTGGATAGGGTTTAGAACATGTTTGGTCGATAGAATGGTATGGTAAAGTAGATGGAATGGGATAAAAGGAATGATAAACATGATATTTGTACAAAGAAGAATAGTGATAAAATGGCACCACTAAAATGGTCTTTACAGATAATACACCATAGCACTCAAGCATAATACTACTTGAGGTGAATAATATTTATCAACTCAAGAATTTCATCTCTATCTAGTGTGGAAATCCTATATATTCCTAATCCATAATATCTAGTAATGATGAAAGGTCTTATCTAGTTTGGTTTGAATTTATCTTTATGCTTCTTCTCAATCATGGTATTTTTGTAGGTTCTCTTTAAGAACAATATCACTAAATTCAAATGTTCTATATTTCACATGCTAATTTTAGTGGCCTTTGAGTCAATTTTGATATGCCTAAAGATTGTTGAGTGCAGCTATGCATTTTTCATCAAGTAGGTCTAGCTCTTGCAGGTGAGCTACTCGATAGTCATGATCATCTAGGACATGATTTAAAAATATGCGTAGTGAAGGTAACTCAACCTAAATGGGAAGGATGGATTAAATACAATTAAAAAATGAGTATGGAGTGGCTCTTGTGGGGGTATGATGATTGGTATGGTATGCCCAAAGGGTAGGGAATATCTATAGGTCCCAATCATGACTAGTATCATTGACAATATTTTTGAGAATATTGACTATGGTTTTTTTCAATGCTTTGGCTTAGCCATTACCTTGAGGGTAATAGGCTATAGAAAAATGTTTTGTGATGTTATATTTAGTACATAGTTGGTTTACACCCTTATTCATGAATGATCCTCCATTATCAGATATAATGTCAAAGGGGATACCATAATGGCAAATGAGATGGTTGAAGATGAATTAGGAAATTTGCTTTCTAATCACGTAAGTGAGGGGTATAGATTTAACCCACTTAGTGAAATACTCAGTGGTAGTAAGGATGTGTTTATGGCTTTCAGATGAAGTGGGGTTGAGTTTTCTAATGAGGTAGAGTCCCCATTTAGTAAATGGCCATGGTGTCAACATTAGTTATGGATTTTGGGCTAGGGCATGAATCAAATTAGCATGCCATTGACATTTGTCACACTTACATATACAACTATATCTCCATCCATCATGGGTTAATAAAAAATAGTACTCAAGATATTTTTGGATAGGACTACCCTGCTAGAATGATTTCCATGTAACCCTTCATCAACTTCTCTCAATGCTAGCATAGACTCTATAAAATTTAAACAATGAAGCAAATTTCCATCAAAACTATGGTGGTAAAGGGTGGATCCAAGTAGAGTATAATGAGTGGAGTGATGGATAAAGGATTTGGTTCTTTTTTGAGATAGGTTAGGTGGTAGAACATTTTCATGAAGGTAGTTGGAAATATCTAAGTACAATATAAAATTAAGACCAATAATATCACAAATCATTGAAATAGTTAAAGGTTCATGAGCTGGTGTGACCAAATTCTTGATAAGGAACTAATACTCTCTAGTTTTGTCTATTTAGTGAATTAGAGAACCAAGAGTAGCCATGGCATCTATAGTTATATTACTAGCCCTTGGTATATGCTCAAATTAAATGTCAACAATTTTTATTTTAGGGTATTGACCATAGCCTTATATGAGACCAACTTGTCATCCTTCATTTGAAAATGGTGTATGACTTGATTTATGATTAACTAAGAATCACCATAAACCTTTATATGAGATATATTATATTTTACTACCTATCAAATTCCTATGACAAGTGTTTCAAACTCATCCATGTTATTTGTACAAGGAAAACTTATTTTGAATGATTTAAGGATTAGATCACCCTATGGTGTAATAAATAAGAGGCCTACCCCTAATCCATGTGAAGTAAATGAATAATCAAAATATAGATTCTAGTTATAATCCTAAAGAGATGTGTCAATGATGGTCATTATGTATTCATAAAGAAAATAAAATGTGAGTGGCTTTGTGTCTGTAAGGGGTGCTTCAACAAGTTGATCTATAAGGACCTATCCTTTGATTGCCCTATAATTGACATAATCTATGTCAAAATCACTACGAAGCATGATCCATTTGGCCTTTCTACCTTATAAATATATTTTAGATAGTAGATACTTGAGTGGGCATACTTTTTAAATGACCATGGTCTTATTGTTCAACATGTAATGGCACAATTTTTTAGTTGCAAAGACCATGACTAGATAAGATTTTTTAATAGCTTCATAGTTGTGTTCATATGTGACCAAGGTATGACTTAAGTAGTAAATTAAATTATCTTTTCCATTATTATCATGTTGAGCTGAAATTTCCCCCAAAGCATTGTTGGTAACTGATAGATACAACAAGAATGACCTTCTTAGCATATAAGGTAATAAAATAGGTAGATTAACTAGATAGTCCTTTAATTGTTGAAAATTTGTTTGGTAGTGATCATCCAAGTGAAATAAAACTCCCTTATTTAGAATAGATATAAATGGATGATAGTTGTTAGCTAACTAAGAGATGAAGTGTCAGATTGACTGGATCTTACCCTACAAACTATGGAGTTGCTTCAAATTGGTTGGTGGTGACATCTCAATTATAGCATCAAATTTGGTTAGATTGACTTCAATACTACTATAAAACAAAATGAAGACAAGTAATTTTCATAAGGTTATGATAAATACAAATTTATTTTGATTGAGTCTAAAATTATACTCCCATAGTCTTTCAAATATCCTACATAGCACTGTTGGATGGTTAGTCCTGGTCTTGGATTTTCCTAATATGTCATTTACATAGTCTTCAAAAATATCATGCATCATATCATATAATATGATAGGCATGGTCCTTTGATATATATCTCCATCATTCTTAATACCAAATGCCATTACCTGATAAAAAAATGTTCCCCATGGAGTGGTGAATGTTGTTTTATGTTGGTTTTCTGGTGCTATTCTGATCTGGTTGTATCTTGAAAAGCCATCCATGAGTGAAATCATTTCATAACCCATTATGGAGTTTATGATCATCTCAATATTAGGAAATGGAAAGTCATATTTAGGACAAGATTTGTTTGTCTCAAAAATTAGTTTAGACTTAGATCCCTTTAAGTTTTTTGCTAACATGCAAAACATTATATATCTATTCTAAGTAGTCAATGGACTAGATACATCCTACTTCTAAGAGTTTTTCCAACTCTTTCTTTACCAAGACAAAAATATGATGATGCATCTTATGTAGCTTTTGTTTCACAAATTTGGCATTAGGATTGACCACAAGGTGGTGTAAAAGAAAGGCAGTGTCCAACCCTAGCATGTTAGAATAAGTCTATGAAAAGATATTTACAAATTCTCTCAATAGAGCTATAAAGACTTCACATTCCTCCTTAGTGAGGAACATGCCCAATTTTATCCATTTTGAGTCTGACAGTATCCTAATTTTTACCTCTATTATATCTTCAACTAAAAGGGTCAAACCATCTTTTAGGATAATAGGCAAAGACTTGAAATATTGAACTATATCAAGGTCTTCTGTTAGGACTCGCTCTACAATGTCTCCTAGGCATGATGAATTTGAGTCCTCCAATGGGAGATCTACCCATGTGATAAAAATAGTTAAAAATTCTTGATGAATTCAATCAAATACTTGTTGTTACACAAAACTAATCTTAGATCCATAGGCAAGTTCATCATTGGTGGTTTCCTAGTCTAAATTTGAATAAGAATGAACACCCCCATCTATCGGTGCCTAAAATAGGTTTTCACCACTAGATCAACCTTTATATTTACTTTTTCACTGGTCAAAAAGTGCCTCAAAGAGGTTTTCACTTGGAGACCTCAATGTTTTATTTATTTGTTTTTGGCTAAGGGTGTTCACCCACTCTCCAAAATAGGCTTCAGGATCTAATGTAATTAAGAATATTGATTTATGATCTCCAAATAGAACATTATCTCTAAGGCCTAAAAATTCATAAAATGCCTCATCAATCTAAAATGCATCAATCAACAAATTGGATTCTTGTTGGTCCCAATCTATCAGTTGGGGATAGTATAATGGCAATGGGTTGTGATGAATGACTAGGTTAAGGGTGAAAATGGCATTATTATCAAATAGGTTAGTCTCATCTAGGTCATCAAAGGTGAGTCTATGATCAAACTCTACTTCATTGTTAGTATCACCATCACTAAACACCAATGATGGAACTCAAATAAGATATATACGGTCACCCATAAGTGGTTTAAATCTAAGGCCATAGGGTCTTTTGTACTTAGTCATGGAAATTAGCTCAATGGTTCTATATTGATTTGACCTAAGGCCTCTTCCTTCATTATCTTGATGCTCCATGGTCCTATTGGGAATATGATACTTTGCAATTTTATAATAATTAGCTTGGTTGTCATTGTACAACCATGATTCATCCCCTTTAAGAGGGTCTAGTTCTAGGCTAGATTATGGTACAAACATGACAGGTCCCTTATCTTTATTATTTTGTTTCTAATGAATGTCTGGTGTGACTTTATGTCACCTAAAGATCTTTGGATTCTAAAGAAGATTGGAAATATTGAAGGTATCATGGGTCACATATCCCCTTAGGCCATTATCTGAAATGGTGAAATGATTGGAAGCTTCAAGAGGTAGCATGTGGGAAAGGGAATCTAAGGTATTAAGATCTATTAAATTATCCTATGGAGGATCAATAAGTATGGCCCTTATTTTATCCTACTTGGAACTTGGATTCATGCCATATTGGTAATTTTAACTTTGAAAATTAGCCTCAAGATGTTTGCAGTGTTCATATTGGTGTAAATCTCTTAGAATATTCACTTCCATCCCTGAGTGGAATAACTTGAGACATTGATTTAGTGTTGATAGGACTACATGAATCTCATGTAACCAAGTCCTACCTAGAAGCATATTATATGACAACTCAAGATCAAGTACATGGCAAAGTGTATCATGGGTCAAAGGCCCAATGATAATTGGTAAGCTAATGGTGCCTTGTGATTCTCTTTCCTGATTATCATAGGCTTTGATAGTTATCATTTTTGGCTAGAGATCTACCATTGTCTACCCAAAAAGTTTGATGAGCTTTAGAGACACTATGTTGAGCCCTGATCCATTATCTATAAAGACACATTTCACTTTATGTCACTTTATATAAAATTCTATGTATAATGGATTATTATGGAGTGGTCCAAGGGAAGACATATCACTTTGGTTGAATGTGACTTGTTATGCTCAAGCTAAGTGTCCAACCAAAGATTAAAATTTATTAGGGGATATGTCACTAGAAATAATGGATTGGGTTAAAAACTCATTCAAAATGTTCTTATGGATTATTGGCATTTGTAACAAATCTAAAATAAAAATTTGTGCTAGTGTCTTATGTAATTATAACATAATATGAAACTTCTTATCTTAGTAAATGGTGAATGGTTTATTTTCAAACTAAACAGTAGTCAAAGTGGAAAATGGTTGTGGGCTTGGGATAGTAATCTTTGACCTCTATGTTGTGATTACACAATCTAGATTATATGCTAGACCATAATTTATAACGAATGATGAGAATGGTATGGGACTAGATAGGACAAGTCTTGAGTACCGATGCACTTGTATGTGGTCATGTGGTAAGGGTGAGTTATCAGTATAAGGTCCAAAAGTGGACATTTAGATTTGCTGGTTTGCCTATGTGCGATCCCAGGTCAAAGAAGGATTATCCATGTAATTTGGTTGAGTGGTATTTTTTATCAATGGTATAGATTGATTAGTGCTTAGTATAGGATTAATGGAGATGGTATTGATTCTACCCCTAACAATATAACCTACAAACTTGTTGTAGTCATGTGTAACTACATGGTATGTTTATTGGTTGTTACCATTCTAACCTTGGTTTTATCCATTATTCTAATGTTGTGGGTTCTATTGTTAATTTTGATGACTCTATTGGTTTGGCCTTTGATTTTGATATTATTGATTTTATTATTACACCAGTTTATGTTATTGTTGTTGCTAATTAATATGTTGCTACTATGTGTTATGTTAGAGAAAGGGGTTTTGATAAATCCCAATAGTTTGATTGGAGGTGGAAGCACGTTATCACCCCATTATCTAGCATATTATTAATCAAATTTTTTATTTTCACACATATTCATGTATTATGCCTATTTACCCAATGATATTCATAGAATTCATTTTCATGGTACCAATCAGGATAAGGAATGCCTTGTGGATAATGCTTTGGCATAAGCCAACTAATCTGATTAGTAGTGGAAAATTTGAAAAATAAAAAATCAATAGGCTCTCTTAGGTCACTAAAGACATGATGAAAAGGCATAGTTCTCCTTGGAGGAGGGGTTTAAAATGGTAAAGGTTATTGTATTTATTTCATATATCTTAGTTGTTATGCTTATAACATCGATTGGAGAGGTTTTTGAGTAGGAGTAAGTTGAAAAGGTGGTATATATGATGTTTTCAAAATTTAGACATGATGTGACTTAGTTACTTCATTACCCAAAACATTCCTATTGTAGTTGAGTTCCTTTGGTCTATCTTGGTTATTATCCCATGCTAGTTGTGATGATTAAACTTGGATTGGATGTTGGTTTTTTCCACTTCGCTAATTAGTACCTTGATTTTATTTATTTGATATAAGCTTGATGATTCCTTTATTAATAAGGGCTTGCTCAAAAAACAAGCCTTTGTTGATGATCTCCTTGAAATTATGTGCAGATTATAGTTATAAATGATAAGCTATCTCACTATGCAAATTTATAGTAAACACAATGGCTAATTGTTTATCTAGTAAACTATGAGTGAATCAGCTTGCAAGGGCTTTCCATCATTGTAGATAACTTGTAAAACTCTCACCAGCCTTTTGTTTTGATTATGTTAAGTCAACTAATGAAATCTCATGTTTAAGATTATAGGGAAAAGTGTTGCACAAACTTGCCAAAAAAATCATCAAATTTTTTTAATGAATTCTTGGGAAACTTTACAAAACACTCCAAGGCTTGTCCAACCAAGCTCCTTAGAAACAAAAACAAAAGGTATGTATCACTATATACCACTGGTTGGCATATGACAAATAATTTAGTTAAATGGGCCTTAGGGTCACCTTTCCCCTTGTATTTGTTGAATTTTAGTGGTTTTTATCTAGGAGGAAATGGTATCTCCAAGTACTCCATGTTGAATGGATAAGAACACATGTCATCCAACTTAAACTTTCTAGTTTATTTCCTAGCCTAAATGGTACCAATTACATCCTTCATCTATTACAATTCTTGGGATAGCAAATTGGAAGGACCATTGGTTTCAGGGAGAATATTGGTTTAGGTAGATGGTTGGGAGGCCACAAGTGGGACACTTTGACCATGGTATGATAAATATATCTATGAGGGTACATTGGTTTGGTTGGGAAATGGACCAAGAATATGCATATGTGGATTAGGATGTACTTAGAATTTCCCATTTGGTTGTGTGATATTCTGGTTTGGGTTAGCTATGAAAGTTTGACTTGGAGGATTTTTTGGTTCGGATGGAGGGATATAAATATATTATGCCTATTTTGGTTGAAAAGGGACATGCTACCAACTAATCAACCCTTGCTATTGAGTGGGAACTTGTGAACTAAGACCCTATCTCTAAAATTGTGGCACATTTTGAACCAATTGTTGTCTAGTAGGTACTTGAGAAACATGAGAGCCTCCTTATTACACCAATCCTTGTTGGGAAGTGAAATCATGTTGGATATTTAGCATCTATTACTAACCAATATTTACACATTTTTTGCTAGTCATCATTTGGTTTTGGGTTGGTACATTGGTTTATGACTGAAGAGGTATATTTTTCACTACCTAATGAAGTGAAACATTGGTTGTCCCTTGTTGAGGTGGAAATATATTTGGCCTCTATTGCATTGGTACACTATATTGTGCCTAATGTTTTTGAATACTACTCATCATTTTTTGAGGAGTAGGATTTATCGTATTCTATTATTGAGTCTTGAGATTGGGTGCTAGTTGAGTACCTAATCTTGTTGGTTACACACTTGATGAAGTAGTTGGTTGAGGTTGGGAAGTAGGTGGTGAAGGTTGGGGTGCATAAGATCATATTCCTTGGTATGATGATCTACTCATGGTATTAACTAAAGGATAATGTTGTTGACTAGTTGTTTATGCATTAGTACCACTTTAATTTAGATTGGATGTTGATTTCACATTACCCACTATATTTTGCTCATTATTTTGTATAGAAGTAGAAGACAATTCTTTAATAATTGGAATATGTATCAAGTTGTCCATTGAAGTGTTTTTCATGAATGGATCTGAACTCTGATTGTCTTGACCAGTTAACTCTATCAAAATTCTTGTTGAAGGAATTAAGTCAATAAGAGATTTTCTCAACATGGTCATCTAATTGAAATTGCATGCTAGATTTAGGTAGGTTTGATATAGCATCTGCATTTGGTTAAAGTGGTCTTCCATGATGTTTTTTCCTCTATTAGGCATATTAGGTTCCTGATATGTTGTTTGAACTAGTACCAAAGGATCATTATAAGAAGCCTATTGATCATAAATTATGTTTTGGGGAATTCTTATTAGGCTTGGTAAATTTTCATGAGGGAAGTCTACTAGAAACATGACCCCTACCTTTATGGATCTAACCAAAATATCATCTTTGTTCTCCAAAAAATGACACTAAAATAAAAATTGATCATACATGGAAGGCATATTAGTAGAGCGTGATTGTTGAAGAACTGGTTCATCAATTATTGGTATTATAGCTAGGCATTATGTAGTTTATTCTTGATCTTGTTATGAATAAGGTGGTGTATTGACCAAATAGTTATCCAATGGATCTTGGCTTTATGTCCCTAATTGAGTATTATAAGAGGGATAAAGATCCATCTCATAAGTAATATTATTTACATAGGGGTCTTACACCATTTTTTCCTATGCAACCACATTACTAATCCCCAAATTATACATGTCCACTACAAGTTTAGGAATACATGTTGGGTCCATAGTCAATGCTTTATGATAGAAAGGAAAGAGAGTTATACAAACTCTAAAAGGAAAATGTCTAAAAATATGATGTTCAAACTTGGTCTAGATTCATCAAAAGGATCAACATATTTATGCAAAGAGTTGTGATAACATAAGCTAATGTTAAGTGTCTAATATTGCACGTCTTACATAAAAATATTAATTAAATGAACAAAAAATAAAAATTCTAAACTCTAAGATTGAAGTGTTTTGAATCAATCTAATTTAGGAAATTAAAAGTTGCTAGGTCTTTTGGCTAAAATGTAGCGTCAAAAGCTAAGCTCAAACAAGGCATGTGTTAGGAATCTTGGCCAGACAAAATCAAAATATAGACTTTAAAATAGATTAAATTTTTAATCTAATGGATTTGAAACACTTCTAATAAAAACTAGGCATTTGATTCTTGGACATGGACTCGATTAAATAGGTAGAAGGTATGAAACATAAGGCACCATAGAGATAGTTTTTTTCTCACAAATAATGGTGTAAAACTTTTTTTTTTGAAAAATAAGCTAGATAAAAAATGAAAATTGTAACTGTGTTAGACAAAGGTTCACAAAGGTATACTTGGATTGGTAAGAACAAATTTAAACTCTATGCAAGAGGGCCTATGAAACAATATCTAAAATGTTTTGGGTAGAATAATAACACTAGACTAACCAAAAGATGTGACAAAATGTTTTTTTCAAAAACTCTAAGGCAAAGATAATTTCTCACAAATTTTATAGCATAACACTACATTTCTTGACAATTTTTTTTTTGGTGTATAGACTCAAAGTGCAAGTGTTTAGCAAAAATCGCTTAAGTCTATAAAGTGGTGATAAAGATCATGAGTTTTAAATGGCCTTTCACCCAAATTGGAAATTAAACCTAAATTACCTCAAGTTTAGTGAAAATGGTGAATCCACTTAACACATCAACCATATGAAATTATAAAGGTTAAATTTCAAATTTAGATAATAAATGGACTTAAACAACTGTAGCAAAGGTCTAGACTCAATTGGGTAGCATAACTACACCAAAGTGGGTAATATGACTCAAAGTTTTGATGAACTTTAAACAAGGAAAATTGATGATTTCACATGGGCAACATAATGCATCTTTGTTAAAAGGAAAATGAGGACCATGTGTTTTGATTTGTATCATTTGTTTAAACCATGTTTTGACTCCAAACAAGACTTTAGTTTAGGACAAAACCAACTAATTAATCACTCTTAGATCCTAAATCGACAACATTGCTTGGTATTGTTAAAATTAATCAATATACATCATTTAAGAGTCTTTTAGGTCTTAATAAAAAAGTAAATATGCATTATATAATAGGGTTTTTACACCACCTCCCCACCATCTCTCAAATGACAGTATTGTGACATGGACCTTGAGCTATACCTTACACCAATAATACTTTCACTATGAGTGGGGATTTGTATAAGATCTATTTTTTTTGAATAACCTAAGGGAATCAATTACACAATGACTTTCATGCCAAATAATTCAAAATAAAAGCATGAATTTTGGGTCTGTATCACTTGGCTTGTTGTTAAAAGGTCTAGTCCTTTTTACAACCACTACATCCTATTGTTCACTCAGTGTAGTGTGATGTCTAAAGTTCAACTACATCCTATGTGCAACTCCAATATGGAGCCAAATGAATTCAATGTTGGGAGATGAAACCCTAGGTCAAAACTTCCCTAAAGAACTCATGGGAGGTAATGACATCCCCTTCACAAGCCAAGTTTTCATGAAATAAAAGACTAATAGAAAGACTTTAAGGTTGTTTTCAAGGTCACCCAAACTTTGATAAGTTTTTGGGGAGTGATTTAAATGAAATTATTTCTAAGACTTGGATTAGGATTTTTTCAAATAAGGAATTAACTTTTTATTCCAAGGCTTCCCTAAAGGTGATAAATGGAAGAGCATACATGCAACATCCTTGTATTTTATGAAAACAAAGTGCTAATTGAAACAAGTGAAAACAAAATTGACAAGTGTGTTCAATTTTAAGCCTAAACTAAATATTTTTTCGTGTTTATTATGACCCCTTGGTCTTAATTTGTAACTTTGAAATCTAACTACAAGATTTAAGGAATAAACCCTAAATGATTTTCCTTTAAGCACCAAAATGAAAAGTTTGATTCATTTTAAAACACCCTAAAATAAGTTTTAAAATATCTATTTAAGCATGCTTTGATGATTTTTCAAGTAAAACCTACAAAAAAAAATATTATTAAGATTTTTAGCTTAGAAGCACTTTGGAAGATGAAACAACCAACTTAGAAAAATGAGCTCTCGAGTTTGTGTTAAAAAAACCACAATGACCATCATCAGTTATATTAACTAGTGATGGTGACTTCTATGTAAACCAATGATGGTTTTACTATTTGGTGATGGTTATGTAGATTGATGTCATTTTTACTAATGATAACTGATGATAGTTTAAAATTATTGTCGACAGTTTACTCAGTCGATGATGGTTACTATGTAAACCTATAACAAAGAAAAAATGGCCAAATAAAGTTGGAAAATCACTTAGAAAGAGTTTCAAACATCCAAATTAAAACTTTAAATTTGCCTCATCCTCTCTTTCATACATGGGATGTATTGGGTCCCACTAGGCATTCCATTATGTGATGCTAAGAATTAGACTCAAGAGAGGATGGTTAGTATTGTGTTAGTTTCAAAATTTAAAAAAAAAACAAAAACACACTAACTAGAATAACATATCTAGGCCTAGACACCAGTGAGATCTTAGTTAAAAAACATGAATAAAACACCCAACTAAAATTCAAAATAAACCTTCTGCCTTCTTTGGATGCTCTAAAATGCTTATTGTATTGTCTTGCTCAGTTTGTGCTCATGAAGTATTCATCAAAGGTGGCTTGGCTATCTCCTCTTCTCCTTGGCACCTTGTAGCTTTGGCTTGGATTGAATTGGAATCAATTTAGAAAGGTAACACTAATTTGAATGGCTTTTGGATTATATTTGCATTATAACTTTGCATTAAAATAGCTTAGAAATGATGTTTATTGCCTCTATATTTATAGATTTTTGCAAATGGGCAGAATCAACCTAAATTATCCATTCAAGATTGATATGTGTGGCTAAGGATTAATCCATTTATGAAATTAAAATTGATAAATAGGCTCATCAATGTTTGGGATAGCAGAGAAAATAAGAGGCATGGGAGGTATTGATGAGGTATGGGAGGCATGAATCCTAATATTTGTGGTATTTATGGCCTTGGGATGTCTTCCTAAGAAATGAGGTCACCTGATGATGTAGATATCCAAAATTAATTTCTAAAAAAAATTATTCAACAAGTTTCCATGGAATTCTTAATTAGGAATTGACTTGGATTAATTATCTCTTAAGCATGATTAAGTACTTTGTGCACAAATTACTCAAATTGATCATAATGCCTTGTTATAGGTCCAAAATTTTATTGGATTAGAATTGGAAGTCAATGTTAGATGCACTGGATCTATATTCCCATTTAGGATGCTATCAACACAAAATAACAAAGGCATGTGTCTCATGTAATAAATTTAATAGGAAAGAGTAATCCAAAGCACCTAGGTGTAAAATTAGCGTTTTGACTCAGAATGATCTGATCTAAGTTAGTTGGGCCTTAAATTGAATTGCCCCATTTAATGATACATTAGCCAAAATCAGCATTTGAATATGTTATATTCAATTCTTTTAATGCATTTTAGTGTTTTTAAGCCAAATTGTTTACTTTGGTGGAAATTGGTCAAAACCCTGGTTGGAAGTCATTGGTGGCTAGATTTAGGTGTCTACATAATTTTGCATCAAAGATGAAGGAGACAAGTTTAGATTCATATTAAAGAGCAGAGTGTAGATGAAAAATATTTCTTGGAGTCTCAAGATCTTGATAATATTGATCATTTTTTTGAGATCCCCATTGTTTTGGACTATCATAGCTCTCTTACCAACTCTAAAAGTTATAGTCTAATTTATTATCCATATCCTTCTTAACCAGTTGAATCCCATCCTAGGTATGAACCACAAAGTTAACCTCCTTCACTCCACATCCCTTTCCCATTAGATCTTAAACCTCTTATTAAAATAATCATGAGGCATAGGGACCAAGATGAGAATGAACATTCTGCATTTTGTGTTCCCAGATTTAGGCCTATAAATTTTGATGACATAGAATGTTATCCTAATGAAGTTCCAAATGAAATAAGGAAATGTCTTCCAAAATTTTAGGGGAATAATAAAATAAGCATTGATCAGCACCTAAGTTATTTTCACAACATCATTGAAGACCATGAGCTTGATCCCAAACATGTGTACATTAAATTGTTTGTGCATACACTGGAAGAAGATGCTCATGAGTGGTTCAACTCTCTTCCCTATGGGTATATTGATTCATGGGAAGAGATGAAGAATGTGTTCAAAATTGAATATGGTGATAAAATTAATCTGAGATTTATTTTGGCTAAATTTGAAAACATTAAGAAGAATCCCAAATGAGTGTGTTCAGGACTTCAATACATGTTTCAACAAAACTATGAAGCAGCTTCCTAAAAACATCATGCCTAGTGATACAATGTGTTTGATAAAGCATTGTGATCTATTTAACAAGAAGGTTTTATACTATTTGAGGGACAAGGTTCCCACAAACCTACAATTGGAATTAAATATGGCTATCAAAATTGAAAATACCATAAAGGTTATGGGAAAGCCCATGAACAAGTGTCTTGATGTAAAGTTGGCCAATCCAAAAAAGACACAATCCAAAAAAATAGCCAACCTTAAGGAGACTATTAAAACTTTGGCCTCTATTGTTAAATAAATGTCATAAAAGTTGGCTAGAGCTAAACATGGGATCCTTAATGTGTCTACTAGTAAAAAGAGGGCTCTAAATCTAAATCAAGCATAAAGAAGGCCTATTTTCCACCATTGAGATAATGATAGAGGGAATATGCTTGCATGAGATGAAAAAATACAAAGAAATTAGAATAGAGGGGTTAGAAAAGAAGTGGCTAATCCATTAAATTCTAAGGTGAATGTAGTAGGTTGTGACATTGATACTGATTACTGTGACAAGTTTCTCTTTCCACATCATCCATGTGATCTAGCTAAACCAATTGATGAAGATGAAAATAAACCTAAGTTTATGTCATCTAATAATGAGATTATGATGTTAAATTATCAAAGTCCCAAAAGCAAGATGTCTTCCTCCATAGAATTACTGAATGCTACCAATATTGTTTAGTTTTTGAGTGTACTACAAAAGGTATGCATCCCAACTTATGAATTTGATAATGATGTTAATATGGCATAAGCATATGAATTCCCTATTCGTGATTTTGATTTTTTTAAGATAAATGATGATTAAGAAGTATGATGGGGGAATTCAATGAGTTGATGATAGGCAATTGCTAATTAATGTCGAAGTTACCCAAGAAAAATAATATTACTTGAGAATCAAGTATCAAATTATTTCTCCTTAAGAGACTACCATTGTAAATCCAAAGGTAGGGGATGTAAGTAAAGAAGCTAAGAAAACTATGGTAATTAATGATAATTCTAAAACAGTACCTATTTCCCAAGTTGATAAGCCTAGAGGTGATCCTATTAAAAATAAAGTACCTTTGTTATCTTGTATTCCTTAGGGCATGAATGATGTTAAACAATATCCACCTTTGAAGGATGCTACTAAGCATGAAATACACCCTAGACTACTCCACTTTAGACCTTAAGTGATTGCATTCTGATTGAAGGTGTTATTACCCTTCTACCAAATATTCCCCTTCCTCAGTATAGCATTTGTGATATGGCCCAAGTGTTGAGCCAACCAAAAATAATTATGCCACTTGTTAAATTATTAAGAATGCCTAAGCATAGGAAAAGGGAATTTGAATACTTGGAATTTTGTGAGAATTTAGTTGTAAATGAAATTGATTTACCCCAAACATCCCTATAAAATGATGAAGAATCTAAAGAAGTTGTTAAACGAACTCTGAAAGTGTATTTGGGGACTACCTTGGTAGAAAGTCAACTGAACATAGACCCATTTTATACAACTCTCTTTATCAATGGTCTAATTTTTCACAACCATATGTTTGATTCCAATTCTTCCTATAATGTGATGTCCTTTGGTGTCTTAAATGAGCTCAAGGTGAAGATTACATGAGCACTTGGTAAATGTTATGGCATTGACTAGTGAGAAGTTCTAGTTATTGAACAAGTTAAGGGGTTGGTAGTAAAGTTGGTAGTGCATCCAGGTAAGTATTTAAATATGGATGTGGTAGTTATAGACTACCCACCTAAGTGGGGGATGTTGTTTTCATGAAAATGGGATGTTATCATGGGTGGAAGTGTATATATGGACTTATATTATGCCACCATTCCATTCGAGGGTAAGATGGACAAAATTTATAGATCCAAAGATGATACATCAAATTGAAGATCTGAAGTATTCTCTAAATGAAGTGTTGTACATAGATTTTGATTTGGGAAACTTTGTGGGGAATATTGGCATTGTTGAACATCCTATTGCTCTTGGTGTTGAACTTGATAGTGAAGGTATAATTTGAAAGATGTGTTTTAGTGGGGCTTGTTCCAATATTGGAAATGAAGATTGGGTTGTATTTTACACCCCAAATGGTAAATGATTTAAATTTTATTTTTAACTATCATTTGAGTGCATAAATAACACTACTAAGTATGATGAACTCTTGTATGGCCTATATATTTCCTATGAACATGAAATTAATAGCTTGATTGTCAAGGGTGATTCTGAGTTAGTGGTAAATCAAGTCTGTAATGGTTATGCCACAAAAAATAAAATAATAAAATAATATTAGAATGTTTTTTGGATTTTATTGAATTCTTTGATGCATTGAAAATTTATTACCATGATAGGAGTTTTAATAAAGAGGCTGACAAACTTACAAAGTTAGGTACTCAATTTGATATTTCATATATGATCCCTCATTATTAGTATCAAGTGGAGGTTATTATTAGGGTTTCAGTACTAGATAATGTTCATAATTGGTAGGTGTTTGATGATGATGATCAGATAAAAAGGTTTCTAAAATGTAAAGCTAAGTTCTATGATCAACTTATAGACTTGGAATCTATATTTCAGGTTTGTGATGGAAAAGAAATGGTGTTTGGGAAGGACATTATCTAGTTGAAAACATGCTCCCTATAGGTTTGGTAAGTTTAAAAGTGTCTTTTAATGGAGAGAATAAAATAAAGACTTGAGACTCATTTATTTCAAAGGATGTGAATAAGTTCAATTTGGATTCTCATGAAAATCTAAGGAAGGTTTGGTTGGGTACTCCCCTAAGTTCATCTAAGAAGCAAGCTTACATGTAGCTACTAAGAAGGTATTGAGATTGTTTATCATGGTCTTATTCTAATTTAAAATCATATAGGGAAGACTTTTCTTAACATTCCATCCCATTTTAGCCTCATAGTAAGCCTTTCAAGTAGATATAGAGACTTGTTAACCCCATATTGGCCACTAAGATGTTGGATGAGTTAAAGAAGCTAAGGAATGATGACATCATTCAGACCATTAGGTATTCATCATGGGTTGAAAATTTATTCCCTATGAGAAATAAAAATGGTGAGAAATTCTCGTGTGTGGATTTATGAAATTTGAATAAAGCTTCTTTAAAAGATAATTATCCCCTACCCAATATGGACAACCTATTACAAAGTATTATAGGATCAAAGATGTTATCCACTTTAGATGGCTTCTTAGGATATAACCAGGTTATAGTGGAGGAATTTGAGAGACCCAAGACCATATTTATAACATCATGGGGCACGTATTTATATATGAGGATGCATTTTGGGTTAATGAATGATGGTGTAATGTTTTAGAGAGATATGGATTTTTTTTTGCAAGGATGATTAAAAAGTTTATAGTTGTGTATCAAGATTATATTATTGTGTACTCTAAGACTAGAGAACAATATTTGGAGCATCTGTAAAAAGTGCTAATTAGAATCAAGAATTTTAGAATTTCACTCAATCCAAAAAAATGTAACTTTGGATTACAAAAGGCTAAGTTATTGGGACATATAGTGTGCAAAGATGGCTTCATGATTGATCTTGAGAGGGTAAAAGCTATTAAAAATGTGCCTATCCCATAGTATAAGAAGGGAATCTAGTCCTTTTTTGGAAAAACTAACTTCTTATGGAGGTTTGTGTCTAATTTTGTAGAGATCACTTTGCCTATCACTTCCATGCTAAAGAAATACCAAACCATCAAGTGGGAGGATAAGGTTGTGTAATCATTTAATGACATAAATGGATCTCTAAAGTCTTTTCCTATTTTGGCTAACCCTAATTACACTAAGTCATTTCATATTTTCTCTTTTGCATCATATAATACTATTACTACTATTCTTTTGCAAAAGAATGAAAATGGTGATGATCATCTAATAAATTTATTTAGAATAAATATTCAAGGTGCTCAATTAAATTATAACATCATGTAAAATCAAGATTTAACTCTCTTGAAGGTTGTTAAAGTGTTTAGACCTTATATTATGAGTTCAAGGATTGTTGCTTATGTCCTACATACCATGGTGAAGGACATCTTGACTCAAACTGAAGTATCTAGCAAGAAATGTAGATGAGTTAAAAAGTTGCAAGAGTATGACATGGATATTCAAACCACCAAGTTAGTGTAAGGGATGGGTCTAGCCAATATTATGGATAAGAATAGTTTCAAAGTCATTGAGGTAAATATAACTATTTTCAATGTTGATGATTCCTTGAATTAATTTCACATGTCTCCATGGTATAAATATATTATTTATTACTTGAAAATTTTGAATTATCCCCTTAACCTAGACAAGAATCAGAGGAGTAATCTTAAGATTGTTTCCTAGAAATACCTCTTGACTAAAAATTGACTTTCATGGAAGAATATTGATGGGTTTCTCCTAAGATACATGCTAGAGGAGTAAAATACTGACATCATTGAAGACTTCCATAGTGGAGTATGTGGTGGCCATTTTGTGCCTAAAGTTACAACTCATAAAATTTTGAGAAATGGTTATTAGTGGCCATAACTATTCAAATATGTTGTTTATAAAGTTAGAAAATGTAAAAAATGTCAGTGCTTTGTTGGGAGGATGAAAGCTTCAAGGTCTTTTCCTTTGCATCCTATGATGATTGAAGGCCCACATAGAAAATGGGGAATGGATTTCATTAGAGAAATTGTTGATTCATCAAGCACTAGACATAAATGAATAGTAGTTACAATTGACTACTTCACAAAATGGGTTGATGTGGTCTCTACAAAGAAGGCTAGACACTAGGTGGTTATGGATTTTTTACTAAATCATATTATTTATGGATTTGGTGTACCTATCAAAGTTATTACTGATAATTCCATGAGTTTTAAAATAAAACCTTTAGTGGTATTATGTAAAGAGTATGGGATTGAATTAACCTATTATTCTAATTACAACCCTCAAGGGAATGGGCAAGTAAAATCAAGTAACAAGAACTTGCTCAAAATTATTAGATTAACATCAGAAGAAAAGAAGAAGTGGGGTGAATAATTGAAGTTTGCTTTGTTGGATGACAAGATCATGCCCAAGCGAGCTACAAGTAAAAGCCATTTTGATCTTATTTATGGAGCTCAAGTAGTTTTGATTATGAGTTTGTAGCTTTTGGCCTATCATCTCATGCAACAACTAGAAGATGACTAGAACATCAACCATTATGAAAGCATGATGAACCATATTATTGAGCTTGACAAAATTTTAAGATAAGCTCATGAATAATACCTCAAATTCAAGGAAAAGATAAGTAAGATATGTGATAGGAAGGTCACTCCAAGAACCTTCCAAGTAGGTGATTTGGTTCTACTGTGGGATAATAGACATGAGGAGAAATGCAAGCATGGAAAATTTGATGCCTTGTGGATGGGTCCCTAATACATTGACTAGTAGATTGGGGTACACACTTTTTTCATAAGAGACCTACATGGTGAAATATTAGAGCTACCAATCAATAGTAGACATCTAAAACACTTCCTTGATTGAGTCTAAAACTATGTACATTATTATATAGTGTATATTCTTGTTATTTTTTAATTTATATTACCCTTTTACTTTGGGCCTTGCTTGTTTTGTTGTTTATATTTTTGTTTTCTTTGGGCTAAGGAAATTTTCCATTGGGGCTTAAATTTGATGATTGTGTAAATATCAAATATTTTCATGTGGATTTAAAATGATGGGCACATAGACATCAAATTTAAGCCATGCCAATTATTCATTAGGAACTAAATTTGATGTTCATTCAAACATCATTGACGGTCATGTGGATGTCAAATAATGGGCATACAGATGTCAAATTTAAGACATAGTAGACATCTAATGGCATTTGATCCTTCCAAATCAATGGTCTATGGTGATCTATGGAGGGATAATCAGATAGTAAAAATCAAGGAAGGTAATTGTATGGGATAAAAATACATTTTAAAAGATGTTGTAGTTTAGTCATAAGGCAATAGATAATGGCCTTAGGGATAATACAAATGGTCATAGACTAATAGTTAAACTTTTGAATCTTGGATGGATTCCTAATCCAAGTGGAAATGGTGTGATAATTGAGGACACATTCATTTGAGTAATTATATTGTCTTCTCCTATCATGTGTGACAAACATGATACAAGTGATGGGAAAAAAAAAGTGAAGATAGATGCTTCTCATGTCATCATTGTGCTAGAGGTTAATATTGAGTCTTGGCAAAGTAATGAAGTCAAAGATGGTTTCAAAGAAGGTTAGGATGGAAATAGGTTATCTAATG
Source organism: Torreya grandis (assembly GCA_037957365.1). Taxonomy (NCBI): domain Eukaryota; kingdom Viridiplantae; phylum Streptophyta; class Pinopsida; order Cupressales; family Taxaceae; genus Torreya; species Torreya grandis. The sequence goes on along the minus strand of JARHVA010011457.1, from coordinate 628 downwards.
GTATTCCAAGTGATGAACATAGTGGAATAGGTGAGGAAATTGAGAAAACATTAGAAACATCCAAAACAATTATATCATAAACATATAGTAAAGTGAATAATCCAACATAGGGTTTGGTTGATGGAGAAACGGTTAATAAAGGTGAAAACATTCAAAAAATAATAGTTTAAATGAACTTCCAACACATTTATAGAGTATCTAATGATGGGTACTTGAAGATGCTATAAAATGTGGTATCTTACAAACCCTCTAAGGATGATAAAGTTTCCTTTGAAAAATTTTAAAGGCTAAAGTTTGTGATGGTAGATGGTAGTTTGGACAGGTCTATAGTAAAGTTATTTATTGATGGACTCAACTCTCAACTTGGTGATGAAGAATATGATAGAATTACCATAGGCACAAAGGAAATAAAGGATTTAACTATCTCAAGGGGTCATTTGGATGCATCTAGTAATGAGTTAGTTAAATCTTCATTAATTGGAAATCCTACTCATAATAAGAGTGACTTTGACCTCTCCAAAGATTTGGATTGCCTTTTGAGTGTTTGTCAAGAAAGTTAAAAATGTCCTTCAGAGAGCATTGGCATGTTGTCTAAACATTCCAATAAAAATGGAGCCCATTCTTCAAA
>JARHVA010011456.1:40000-55433 GCA_037957365.1 Torreya grandis | reverse complement strand
TGAGATATCTACACTCACAATTTGAAGATGTTATAGGAAGATGAATTGTAGCATTTCAATTATTGTTTCTAAAATACTATTTTTTTAAATGGTTAAGAATAACTAGGTCAAACATTAGAAAATCAAAGAAGTACTATTATTTTTTAGAAAAATCATACTAAATAGTTGCCTCTTCATCCCACCATTTTTTAGCATCATTTGATTTCTATTTAAACCCCTTTGTAAAAAGCTAGGTAAGATCTTCTAGTTTACAACCTATAATTTTTAAAAAATAATTAATGATTTTTTTTTAATGAATTTCACTAGCCAGTGTACCTTGAAATATGATTAAAAAAATGTATAGCCGACTATGTGACCGCCACTCCCCCTGCACCCCCCCCCCCCCCCCCCGCGTACTACCTCGAAACCTATCAAAAAATAGATTTTTCTTTTTGTAATCTATATAAAGTTAGGTCTAGTTTGCAACCATATTCTCTTTTTATTATTTAGATCAAGTAATCAAAGATACATAAATAAATATGAACATGAATAATCATGGAATATTGTTCTATAAAACATACTTAGTCAATAAATTTTTAAATAACAACTTTAAAGCAATAAAAATATAAAAGAATCATATATATAGAAAAAGGATACTTAGTCGATGTTGTGTAGTACTATTTTCAATGAAAAAATTGCTAAAATGAATAGTGTCTAGAATGGGTAAAGTTGCATTTTTTATTGTTGGTAGAAAATATGCATTCAGAGTGTGTGTTGCAAGTTAATCCCCCAAGCTCAAGAATCCAAACCACATTCAAGTTTTTAGGCATGTGTTTAAAATTTCAAGCTAAATAACTATGTATGCAGTTATACCACATACATAGTAATACTAAAATGGAAATTGAGGAGAATATGAGATAGGTTTTAGGGTTTAGAGTCTAACAAAAAAATTAATTAAGGAAAATTTGAGTAGATTAAACTTAGCTTTATGACCACAATGTCTTTTTCAGCATAGGTTTTATGTTTTAGGATGCATTAGGTCTAATCACAAAGGCAATTTGGGGCATTTTGAGCTCCTTAAACCTATTTGTGACCATAAAATGTGATTTGGGGGTCAATTAGCCCCTAGGTCAACACATATTGAGCAAACTAGTAAATTGGGGCAATGAATGATCTGATTTGGGTAAAATTGATCTTTGTGAATGTAATTATTATTATGAGGGATGTTAATTGGAGTTTAATCATTTCATTTTTAGGGTTCAGAATTTAGGGTTTAAAGTTTATGGTTTAAGGTATATATGAAATAGGGGTTAGGTTTTAGGGTCCAATTATGAAGGCAATTGATGATAATTTGAGTTTATTGAACCTATTTGTGACCATAATGTGTTTTTAGGCATAGGGTTTATGTTTTAGGATGAATAATGTTTAATCACAAAGGTAATTGGGTATAGTTTAATCTCTTTGAACATATTTATGACTAAATAATGAGATTTTAAGCTCAATTGGCCCCTAAGTCACCACATATTAAGTAAATTAGTCAACTAGGGTAATTAATTATGTAATTTGGGATAAATTGAGCTATATGAACCTAATTATTGCTATAAAGGATGTTAATTACATAGATAAATCATTTGGTTTAGTTTTTATAATTTAGGGTTTAGGGATTAAAGTTTTAGGTACATGCGCGATAGGGTTTAGGGTTTAGAGTCCACTCATGAAGGTAATTGAGGACAATTTGAGCTGACTAAACTTATTTGTTACCACAATGTGTTTTTGGGAAAATGGTTTATGTTTTAGGATGTATTAGGTCTAATCACAAAGGCTATTTTGGATAATATGAGTTCTTTTAACCTATTTATGACTACAAAATGTTATTTTGGGCTCAATTGGCACCCATGTCACCACATATTGAGAAAATTGGTCAGTTGGGGCAATGAATGATTTGATTTGGTTCAAATTGAGCCTTGTGAATGTAATTACTATTGTAAGGGATATTGATTAGGGATAAATCATTTGGTTTTAAGGGTTTACAATTTAGGTCTTATGATTTATGTATTATGGTTTAAGGTATGTATGATAGGGTTTAGAGTTGAGGGTTCAATTGTGAGGGAAATTCAGAACAATTTTAGTTCATTGAACCTATTTATGACCACAATGTATTATTTGACATAGTGTTTATGTTTTAGGGTGAATAAAGTGTCATCGTAGAAGTAGTTAGTGATAATTTAATTTGCTTGAACATATTTATGACTACATAATGTGATTTTGGGATCAATTGGTCTGTCATTCACCACAAATTGAGTAAATTAATCAATAAGGGAAATTAGTGATGCAATTTGGGATAAATCATGACTTGTGAACCTAATTGTTATTATAAAGGATGTTAATTACATAGCTAAATCATTTTATTTAATTTTTACAATTTAGGGTTTAGGGACTAGACTTCTAGGTATATGTGAGATAGGGTTTAGGGTTTATAGTCCAAATATGAAAGTAATTGAGGACAATTTGAGATTAATGAACTTATTATATACCACAATGTGTTTTTGGGCATATGGTATATATTTTAGCGTGCATACTTAGTCTAATCTCAATGGTAATTAGGACCAATTTAACCTCTTTGAACCTATTTGTGTTTATGAAATGTGATTTTGGGGTAAATTAGCCCCTAAGTCACCAGAGATTGAGTCAATTAATCAAGTGGGGAAATGAGTGATGTGATTTGGGACAAATTAAACCTTGTGAACCTAATTGTTACTATAAAGGATGTTAATTGAGGTTAAATCATATGTTTTATAGTTTTAATATAGTTTATGATTTGTGTTTTAGGGTTTTTATGGCTTAGGATTTATAGATTAGGGTTTAAGGTGTATAATGGGTATAAGGAATAGGGTTTGGGGTTTTAAATGATTATAGTATAGGGCTTAAAATTTATAATTTAGGGTATATGGTTCATTTTTGAAGGTAATTGAGGATAATTTGAGTTACTTGGACATATTTTTTATCATAAAATGTGGTTTTAGGTTTGATTATCCCCCATGCAATCACACATTTAGAAAATTAGTCAATTAGGGAAGTTAATAATGTGATTTGGTATAAATTGAGCCCTCATAACCAAATTCTTAGTTTAAATGATGTTAATTAGGGCTTAAATGATGTTAAATAGGGTTTGATTAACATCATTTGAGGGTAGAATGGGTGATCTATATCTTAACTAGGTTTGATATAAGGCCAATAATGCATTCCTAGATGTTAATCACCACTTATAATGTAGTGGCAATGATATTTTTTAGCCACAAGGTATTGGAGGTAGAGATATCCAAATTTGATCGCATATTGATAACATTTATCGTCAACATTGCTTGAAGCTAAAATGGGTGCTTTGTTTCCTAACCAAGTGTGATCAGATGCCAAAAATGTTTTCCTAGACATTAATCACCACCCTTGATTTGTTGGTAATGATATGTTTTATCCTCAAGGCCTAAGAAGTAGATGTCTCCAACTCAGCTCACATGTTGTTAACATTTGATGTCAATGTTTTTTGAGGCTAAAATGGGTGCTTTGTCATCTAACTGAGCATGATAAAATTCCAAAAATGTGGTCCTAGACATTAATCATCACCCCTGATCTGGTGGTGATGATAGTTTTCATTCATGAGTCCCTAGAGGAAGAGATCTCCAGCTTGGCTTACATGTTGACAACATTTATTGTCATTTATTGCTTGAGGCAAGAATGGGTGCTTCATCTCTGAATCAAGAATGATCAAAGTCCAATAATGTGGTTTTAAGAATTAATTTACACCTATAATATGGTGATAATGATATTTTTTAGTCAGAATAACCCATAGGTAGATATATCCAACTTGGCTCACATGTTGACAACATTTGATGTCAATGTTGCTTGAGGCTAGAATGGGTGGTTCATCTCCTAAATAGATGTGATCAAAGGAAAATAATATGATACTAGACATTAACTTCCACCCCTTACATGGTGTCAATGATATTTATTAGTAACATATCATTAGATGTAGAGATATCCAACTTAGCTCACATGTTGACAACATTTATTGTCAATATTGTTTAAGGCCAAAATGGGTACTCCTCCTAAAAAGACATCATTAGAAGCCAATAATGTGATATTATATGTTAATTTCCACCTAGAATGTGCTGGTAATGATTGTTTTTTTCTATGCGGCCCCAATGGTAGTGATCTCCAACATGGATCACATGTTGAGAACATTTATTTTCAATGTTGCTTGAGGATGGAATGTGTGCTTCCTCTCTTAATTAGGTGTGATCAAAGGCCAATAATATGTTCCTTGATGTTAATCATCATCCTTGATGTGGTGTAAGTTAAATTTTTTAACTACAAGGCCTTAGAGATAGATATTTCCAACTTGACTCACATGTTGATAACATCTATTCTCAATGTTACTTGAGGCTAGAATGGGTGCTCCGTCTCCTAAATCAACATAATGAAATTCCAATAATGAAGTCCTAAACACTAATCACCACCCATGACATTGTTAAGATGATTTTTTCAACCATGAGGCCTTAAATGTTGATATATGTAACTTGCTTGCATGTTGACAATATTTGTTATCAATGTTACTTGAGGCCAGAATTGGTTTTCTGTCTCCTAACCATGCATGATTGTAGGCCAAAAATTTAGTCCTAGACATTAATATCCACCCTTGACATGGTGGTAATTATATTTTTCATCCATGAGGATCTGAAGGTAGATATATCCAACTTGGATCGCATGTTGACAATATTTGTTATGAATGTTTATTAAGGCTAGAATGGGTACTTCATCTCCTAACTCGGCATGATCAGATGCCAAGAATGCAATACAAGATGTTAATCTCCACCCTAAACAAGGTTTTAATGATATTTTTCAGCCAAAACACCTCAGAGGTATATATCTCCAACTTGGATCATATGTTGATAATATCTATTGTCAATGGTACTTGAGGCTAGAATGGGTGATATATATCCCAAATGGTCATGATCAGAGGCCAAGAATGTAATCCTAAATGTTAATCACCATCCTTGACATGGTGAAAATGATAGTTTTTAGTTATGAGTACTCGAGGTATAAATCTCTTACTTGGTCTACATGTTAACAATGTTTATTATGAATGTTACTTGAGGGTAGAATGGGTGTTCTATGTCTTAATTAAGTGTGATCAGAGGCCAATAATGTGGTCTTATATGTTATTCACCACTTTTTACATGGTTTTAATGGTATTTTTTAACCATGAGGCCTTAGAGGTAGAGATATCCAACTTGGATTACATGTTGACAACATTTATTATCAATGTTTCTTGAGGATATCATGCTTCATCTCCTAACCAAACATGATCAGAGACCAAGAATGTAGTCCTAGACATTAATCACCATCCCCTATGTGGTGGTGATAATATTTTTTATCCATGTGGCCCTAGAGGTAGATATCTCCAACTTGGCTTGTATGTTGATAAAATTGGTGCCAATGTTGCTTGAGCTCAGAATGGGTGCTCTATCTCCTAACCAAAAAAGATCGAAGGAAAATAATGTGTTCCTAGCTAATAATTTCAACCGATGATGTCATGGTGATGATATTTTTCATCCACTACCTTGGAGGAAGAGATCTCCAACTTATCTTGGATATTGACAGCATTTATTGTCAATATTGCTTGAGGCTAGAATGGGTGCTCTGTGTCCTAATCAGGAGTGATAAAATGCCAATAATGAGGTATTATACATTAGTTTTTCACCCTTAACATGGTATAGATGTTATTTTTTAGTTAAAAGGCCACATAGGTATATTTATCCAACTTGGATCGCATGTTGACAACGTTTATTATCAACGTTGATTGATGTTAGAATGGTGATTCATCTCCTAACTAGGGATAATCAGAGGCAAATAATGTGATCCTAGAAATTAATCACCAATATTTACATGGTGGTGATGACATTTTTCATTTATGATGCTCCATATTTATATATCTCCAACTTAGATTGCATGTTATCAACATTTTCGGTCAATGTTACTTGAGGCTGGAATGGGTGTTTTGTCTCCCAACTAAACGTGATTGAAGGCCAAAAATAAGGTCCTAGATGGTAATCACCACCCCAAATTTGGTGGAAATGATTGATAATTTTTAGCCACAATGGCCCAGAGGTAGAGATCTCTAACTTGGCTAACATGTTGGCAATGTTACTTGAGGATGAAATACATGATTCGTGTAGAGTACGATTACAAGATGCATTATTCCATGCATTAGTCAATAAAATATATTATAAAAGATCATATAGATAATAAAACATCAATCCCACTCCCTCATGTGGTTTTGAAAATGAATTCTAATATTTATTTAAGGAAGGAATAACACCAAACCTTCCAAATAATGTCCCTCCTTCCAAGTGCAGACAAAAAGCATGTTTTTGCTTGGATTTGGTGCTCCAAATATGCATAAATGATGAAAAATTACTTATCCATAATTTATTAGTATACTAATGTCTTAGGATTATGATTTTTATCATTATTTTTTAATGGGTGAAGCCTTGTGAAAACAATTCTACATTATAACATTACACAATTCAAGCACTTCTATAGTAATTTAGGCATAATAACTTTATATAATCGAAGCTTAGAAATGGTGGTATTGGCTCACTTATTTATAGATTTATGAAAATTTCCAAAATAAACCATGATCATACATCTTGATATCGAGATGTGTGGCCATAACTATATTCAATTTTGAAGGGACAAGTCATAAATATTTGGAGAAATGGGGCATTAATGAGGCATAGGAAGGCTTAATCCTAATATTTGTTCTATTAATTGTAGATTGATGACACCCCATTGATGATATCACATGGTAATTCATATTTTAGGATTGAATTTCTAATTAATATATTTTTCAATAACTCCATGTATTTTTCACTTAATCTCTTGATTTAGTTTAATTTGTTTAAGTGGGTTTTCTTAATTTTCTACAATTCTTTAAAAATCTGTTACACGCTTAATCAACCTAGTTAGAAATGCCATTTTACAAAGTCATAATTTTAATGGAGTATAAATATAATAAGTTATTAGTTATGTATAGAAAAATATCCCAATTAGGGCATTATGATTTCAAAACAACACATGCGTGTGATGTCTACTGTTGAATTAGGAGAATTTAGTGGTTAAGAGTGTCATTTTTCATGGTTGTAGTTAGAATTGAATTGATTTAAGAAAATATAATAATCACATAAAATGCATTAATTTATTTATGGATACATTATCCTAGATTATAAAATGTACGTGACAATTTTAAACCATTTTGTGTGTTTTAGTGATTTTGACGTAGATTATGCATTTTTTAAAAATATTGCTTAGATTGATAATTTCAGCATAATAGTGATAGGAATTGGGTCTCTGCACTTCTTATCTTAACTAGGTGTGATGGAAGTCTAGGAATATGGTTGTATATATTAATCGCCACCCCCGATGTGGTGGAGATGATGTTTTTTAGCCATAAGGCCTCAAAGATAGAGATCACCAACTTGACTTGCATGTTGACAACATCTATTATCAATGTTGCTTGAGGTGAGAATGGATTCTCCATCTCCCAAATGGGTGTGATCAGAGGCTAATAATTTTTTCCTAGACACTAATCACCACCCATGACATGGTGGTGATGATATTTTTCAGCCATGAGACCCTGAAGGTAGATATCTTCAATTTGTCTTGCATAATCGAAGGCCAATAATATAATTTTTTTCCTAAGTTGGTTGAAAATATTTAATTCGTATCCTAACAATGTATGATCAAAGGGAAATAATTTAGTCTTATACATTAGAATCTACCCCTAACATGGTGGTGATGATAATATTCATCCATGAGATCCCAAAGGTAGAGATATCCAACTTAGATCACATGTTGACAACATTTGTTATCAATGTTTCTTGAAGATAGAATAGGTGCTCCATCTCCTAAAAGGGCATGATCAAAATCCAAGAATGTGGTCTTATAAATTTATTTACACCCATGATGTGGTGGAAATTCTATCTTTTATTCATGAGGCCCTAGAGGTATATATCTTTAACTTGGCTCCCATGTTGACAACATTTATTATGAATGTTATTTGATCTCATAATAGGTGCTCTATCTCCTATTTGAATGTGATTAGAAATGTGGTCTTTTAAACTAATCACCACCTTAAATATGGTGCTGATGATAGTTATCAACCACGATGTCTCATAGGTAGAGATCTCTAACTTAGCCCACATGTTGACAATATTTATTATCAAGGTTGCTTGAGGCCAAAATAGGTGCTCCCTCTCCTAGCTAGGCATGCATGGAGGACAATAATGAAGTGATTAACATTAATATCCATCCTTGTCAAGGTGGCAATGATAGTTTTCAATCACAAGGCCCCAAAGGTATAGATCAACAAAATGGATTGCATGTTGACAACATTTGTTATCAATATTTCTTAAAGCCAAAATGGTTGTTCCATCTCCTAACCGAGAATTATCAAAGGCCAAAAATATGGTATTAGATGTTAATTTTAACCCTAGACATGGTGGTGGTTTTACTTTTTAGTTATGAATCCATAAATTTATATATCTCCAACTTGGATTGCATGTTGACAACATTTATTGTCAATGTTTTTTGAGGCCTGAATGTTGCTTAAGTGAGTGATTATTAAAATATTGAATCATAATCACTTTTATAGCACACTTATCTTGTGACCCAATTCATCTTCATCTTGTATAATTCTCACGCCATCATTCATGTAATCCTCAACTAAATTTATTTATTCAATTGATGCCCATTGAGAATATTTTGCATATCCATAATCATGTATTATAGTATTTAGTGTGTTATCATCTAATAAACATTGTGTTAGTTTTGATTTTTTATCCATAGAATATCTTATTAAATTTGGTACATCCAAACACACAATATTTAATAATACAACTCACCATCACATCAATTCACAGGAACTACATAAATATATGGCCTTTACAAAGGGCATGAAATTGTGTAGATTAGTGGGAATAGATGATTTTCAAGTGGTAATGGTGGTTTTGAGGTTGGGTCAGGTCTATGAGAGGAGATATAGCCAAAATTAGTCCTAAAGAAGCATAAAATCAAAGAGGGATAAATACATAAGAGAGTGTAACTATTAGGTGAGATCAAGAAGGGCCTTAATATCTTGAGAAGAGTTACAAGAGGTTGTAAATGAGGTGTTTGAGGAGTTGTGATGGTCATTAGACTAATAAGATAAGGTATATTAGTCAAGGATATCAAGAAGCCTAATTAGGCCTTATAGGGATAATAGCCTAGGAGGAATAAAGATGTGAAACTCAAAGGGAAAAAGGTGTAAGTTTATGAGTGTAGTTAAGTCATATTGGAATGAGGTCTATGTAAGGAGATACAAGAGAAAGTGATAGACTATAGGCCTAGTTATGCCTAGTCCTTGAAGCCAAAAATGGGGAATAAGCATGAGAGTGGGGTCAAGAGTGATGAAGAATGATGCAGGAGCATCAAAGAATGTAATTGCCCTCAAAACATTGAGTGGATAAAAATAGTAAGTGGTGGTAGGAATATATAATTTAGAGCAATGTTAATGGAATATAGATGGAAATAAAATACAAAAATCACAACACAAGAGAGACACAAATTTAATGTGGTTCTCCCAATATGGGCTACATCCACATAGAAATATCTAGTTCTTCTCTTAATAAGTCCAATAAATGAAGGGATAAAACCTACAATACATCCACTATAATATCCTCTTTAATCACACATAGTGTGTTGCCATGATTACAATACCATGATATGAAAGGAGGGTTACATATTAGATCAAAAAACATTAACATAATTTTTACTATCAAATATGGAACCTAATAGTGAATGGTGTAGATTTACTACAAAATTATAATATTTTACAATGTATTTTTCATAAAAAATTTAGCCCCTAGACCCCCATGGAGATCATAGTGGGGGGGCGAATCTCCCACCTACACTCCCCTCATCTAGAAATGGGCATTCTAATAAGATCAAACTCTACCATCCAATAATCTCCCACTTAAAAAGTAATTGTTACAGGTCCACCACTACAACTCTTCCTTGGACTTTTATTTGAACTTTGACCCTGGCATGTCTATCATCTTCCTTGTTATCCATTAAGACCTCTTGAAACTGGTCAACTCTCTAGGTTCTCTTTGGTGACTACCTTTGTTAACATATTTGCATGATTTTGTCTAGTATGGATCTTTTCCATCTTTAGTTGACCATCCTCAAGAACTGAATGAATGAAGTGATACCTGAGCTGTATATGTTTTGTTCTTGAGTGGAATGTTGAGTTATTTTCTAAATGAATTGCACGCTGAATATCACTATACAACCTTCAATCTTCCTACTTTTACCTCAACTCTTCCATGAACCATGACATCCGTATCATCTCCTTCTTTGCTCATGTAACTATAACATACTCTACCTTTATAGTTGAAAAAGCAACTATCTTTTATAATTTTGAAATGCAACTGACTCTTGTGTCACCAACAATGAATACATAACATGTGGTGTTCCTCCTACCATCTAAAGCTCTAACTATGTCTACATCAACATAACATTGTAAGGTAACATTTGACCCTTCATAGTGTAATTTTCTATCATTGGTCCCTCTATAGTACCTAAGAATCCACTTGACTACATCTTAATTTTCTTTTCTTGGTTTATTCATAAACCTATTAATAACTCCCACTACATGAGTAATGTTTGGTCTCATGCATATGATATCATACATTAAGCATCCAACAATTGAAACATAAGGAAATTCAGACATGTAATTGATTTCTTCTTGCATTTTAAGATATTTTTTAGTTATTAATTTGAAGTGCCCTCCCAAAGGTATTCTCACTAGTTTTGCATCTTGCATATTGAATCTGACTAACACCTTATTGATGTACTCTTCTTGAGATAACGTAAATTTTTTACTTTTCTTATATTTTATTATTTTCATACCAAGGATTTGCTTTACAACCAAATCCTTCATTGGAAATGAATTTACTAATTTTCATTTGAGCTCATTTTTTCTATTTATTAGACATTGAAATAAGTGTGTCATTTATATACATTAACAAGATAATATAGCTCCCATTATCTAATCTTTTAAAATAAACATAGTGGTCAGAATGAAATATACTATAATATTTTTATATCATAGACATGTCGAATTTCAAATACCACTGCCTTGGAGCTTACTTTAGGCCATACAAATTCTTCTTCAACACGCACACCATTTTATCCTTACCTTTGATTTTGTATACATGTGGCTTCTCCATATATATATATATATATATATATATATATATATATATATATATATATATATATATATATATATATATATATATATATATATATATATATATATATATATATATATATATATTCCTCCTAAAAATCACCATCAAGGAAAGTAGTATTCATATCTGATTGTTCAAGGTATAAATTTTATACTACTACCAAACTTAAAATAGTTCTTATGAAACTCATTTTATCAACTGGATAAAGATTTTATCAAAATCTATACCTTTTATTTTGTGTGAACCCCTTTACAATGAGTCTAGCCTTTTATCAATTTTTAACTCCATCTTCTTCCTTTAACCTATAAACCCATTTTTTATGAAATGTTATTTTATTTATAGGCAACTAAACCAAATCCCAAGTTTATTTATGTACCAAGGAGTCCATCTCCTCTTTCATGCCATGCTCCCACTTATTACTAGTTTTTACCTACATTGATTTTTTATGTCTTTCTGGATCACCACCATGTATAAATAATAAATAATAAAGTGAAAGAGAGTATCATTTAGGGAGTTTCCTTAATTTGGTAGATATTCTAACTACACTTTCATGAGTTTGAGGTACTTTATGTTGCTGTTGTAGTTGTTACACATTTTGATTTTCTAGCACTTTTGGAATTTCATTTTTAGTGATTTTATCAAGTACTACATATTGTGTATTTGTCTATTCTATTTTATTTCTCTACAACTAATCTCTATATGTAAAAAATATCTACACCAAAACCTCAAGGTGTTAGTGAAATATGCCCATCAAGATCATAACATCCCACCATGCTTTTGAAGTCTAGACTCTGGGCTAGATTTACAGCCATACCACTAGGAACCCCTATGTGTATGAGGCATAGACAAACACTACCATGCTGATATAGCCACCCACTTTATGACTTGAACTTGAGTGGAGGCTTTGATACCACATGTAATGAACTAGTACACTAAAACCTCAAGGCATTAGTGAAATCCACCCATCAAGATCGTAACATTGTAAATGACCTTTTCATTAAAGATCAAATCATTCTCTTGATGATTTTGTAAGTTTAAAAATACCATAAATGATAACCAAATCATTAACTCCATATCCAATAAAAGTACATTTCTTAGATTATTCTTTAATCTTGGTTCTATTTTCTTTATCAATATGGACAAATGCTTCATAACCAAAGTCTTTAAAAAATAATAGTCTTCCTTTTTACCTATCCATGATTCCTCAATAATTCCAACATCCAAAGAACTTGATAGCCATTTATGTATTAAGTAAACAACAATATCCACAATATTTTCCCAAAACACTAAGGGCAACCCTGCATGCAATCTCATGTTCTTTGTATGCCCTATGATTATCTTTTTCATCCTTTCTAACACACTATTTTATTATTGTGTTCTTGGAACCATATTCTCCATGAATCCCATGGAATGAATAGTAATTATCAAACTCCTTGCTATAATATTCACCTTCATTTTCTAATTTGACACACTTTAACTTATTTCATGTCTCATTCTCAACTAAAGCCTTTCATTTATTAAAAGTATCAAAAACATTATATTTTTTGAATGAAATAAAACCATGTTTTTATATTTACATAACAAATAAAAGTAACAAAATAAGAAGAGCGACCAAGGGATGATACTTGATCCAGTCCCCATACATTTATATGCACAAGCTCTAAATTTTCATCTTTTTTTGTCTTCTCAACTCTACAAAACAAGACTCTTCTATTTTCCATACAAAAAATTCTCATAGAAACCTAAATCTACCTTCTTCAAATCTAGTAACAAATTCTTTGAGCAGAAAATTTTCATTCCCATTTCACTCATATGCCCATGTCTATGGTGCTATAATTTTGTATCTACATCTATAAAAGCTAAATCAATAGAAAAGTCAACATTACGAATAGATAAATATAATGTACCATTTTCTCTCATTTTGTTATTATTAGTGATCATTTAGTGACATCCCATGGATTTTGTACAAATGTAATTATGTAGCCCTCACTTCTCAACTACCTTGCTGAAATTAAATTTCTCCTTGTCTAAGGAACATCACTCACCTCTTTCTTCAACCACTTGTTTTCATTCTGTAATTTTATCTGTATCTTAATCTTTCCAATAATTTTATAAGGTTCACCATCATCCAAATAAACCTGTCCAAAATCACATCGAACATAGTCTTGAAAATATTTTTTATGAGGTGTAACATGAAATAATGGCCCTAAATATAACACCCAAGAATCATTAATATTATCTAATGAAATGATTAAATAATCTTGCAACACACCACCTCCTACATTTGCTTGTTAATTTTTATCTTGTTGTCCATCTCCTTGTTTTCCTTTTCAAGACCAAAAATATTTCTTTAGGTGTCCTTTATTCCCATAATGACAAAACACCAATGTTCCTCTAAATTTAGATCTACCCTTCTTAGACTTCAGACGATTCCCTATGCCCTTTCCACTATCCTTTTGACTTCCCTATTTTCCATATTCAAAGCATTACATGATGTCTCACATGTGTTTTTTCATCATATTTCCTCACTAAAAATAACACCAATAACATAATCAAACATTAAAGTGTTCAAACTAGAGACATATATTCTCATAGCCATGACTAAGCCATTCTAGCTTTCTAACAATGAGCACATAATCAAAAGATCCCTAACTTCATCATCAAATTTTACTCCTACATAATTTAAATAGCTTTTTACTATGTTAAATTCATTTAAATGATCAGCAATAGACCCACCTTCTGAGATCTTCATATTAAAGAAATGCTTCATAAGAAATACCTTGTTGGAGGCTAAAGTTTTTTTATACACTCTATCCAATGCCTTAATCACATCCTTTGTTATATTTTATTTGAAAATATTGAAATACAATAATGTTTCCAAGCATAGTCATATTGTTCCTAATGCCTTTCTATCAATAACCTCCCACTCTTCTTACTTCATATTCACTAGATTTTTTTCTATTCTTCCCAATGGTAAGAAACTAATGATTTTGATATAGATAGTCATCCATTTGCATTTTTCATATATGGTAGTTTTTTTTGTTTAAATTATTGATCTTCAACTTACCTTATTCCACCATTTCTCCCATTCGAATCATGAACCCTCTTTTCTTCTGAGTTTATCTACCAAACAAAAATTTGGTTCTGATACTATTTTTAAGGAATATAGAATGTAGAGAAATATTAATGAAATAAAGTTGGAAATAAAATGAAGAACATACAATATAATAGAGACACAAATTTAACATGGTTCACCCAATACAATCTACATCCATACAGAAATAGTCAATTCTTCTTATTCAGTCCAAAAAATGAAGGAAAAAAATGTACAATACATCTAATGCAATCTCCTCTTTAATCACACATAGTGTGTCATCATTATTAAAATGTCCTCATATCAAAGGATAGTTACATATTAGGGTAAAAATATGCCAACATAATTTCTATCATAAAATCTATGACCTACTAGTGAATGATCTAGATTTACTATGAAATTAAAATATTTTATAATGTATTTTTAACAAAAACTTTACCTATACCCTGCCCTGACCCCCCACTCCCTATACCCCCATGGTGACCATAGTGGGAGGGGAAGTGGGCATTAAAATAAGATCAAGATCCACCATCTGACAAGTGGTTACATGTTTAAAATTCTTTTAGGTTGGAAATGCATGTGAGAGAGTTGTAAAAGGGTGATGCAAGAAGAAGAGGAGTCTCAAGGATATTGGAGAGAGTGAAAGATATGTATGAGTAAAAGGAATTCCTTGGGAGAGTATTGATATGTAGTGAATCTTATATGCTTGTCTCTTTTATTTGAAGAGTAATTTACAGTTACTAATTCTCAAGTAAAGAAGCTTCATGTCATAATACAGTTAAGAAATAAGAAATAAGAATACTAGATTTGTAGAACTAATTCAAAAGATACTCAATAAATGAGAAAAAATAAAGTCTTGGAATACATTCAAGTGTTTGATAAAATGTCAAATTCTTGTTAAAATATTATTATTTCTTCATCACGAAGGAAGGATTCTTGTGAACATAGTATGGTTGAAGTTCATCCTACAATATCTAGACACATCATGTTGCATGATCATAGATAATTT
>JARHVA010011456.1:0-35000 GCA_037957365.1 Torreya grandis | reverse complement strand
CTTGGTTTTCTCAATTAAATACACACACACACACACACACACACACACATATACATATATAATTATACATACATATATATACATATATACATACACACACACACACACACACACACACACACACACACACACACACACACACACACACACACACACACACACACACACACACACACACACACACACACACACACACACACACACACACACACACACACTCACACTGGTTTTCTAAACTTAACTCAATATATATGCCTTATTTCTCAATTCAACACAATCTTCATGAGCTCATTTGGTAAATTCAACATAATACGCATGCCCTCTTTCTTAATTTGGCACTATCTTCATGCTTTTTATAAATTCAACATAATATGCATTCCTTATTTCTTAATTCAACACAAACCTTATGCCTTCTTCCAAATGCTTGGAAAAATTATGCACTTATATTCTCATTGGTACTTTACATACCCAAATAATTTAATCTAGAATTTGATATAACTTAAATTATGACTTTAGTAAAAAAGATCTTATTTCAAAGACAAAAGCAAGGTTAAAGATGGTAAAAAGGTTAATTTTAGGGACACCCAAACATCATCATCTAAATATGGACATAAAGTCTCAAATAAATATAAATCAAAGTCATCAGCTACATCACCATAACATCACTTTTATAGACACCGAACTGTTCTCTATTAAATACAACCTAGTGTCACGTCTAAAGTCATCCAAAAGTTACTACTATTTTCATTCTAATGTTACCTACTAAATTTAGATGTTTTAAATTCACTAATGCCACCCTCTATAGATGCCTCCATATACGACTTAAAATTTGACTTAGAGGTTCTAATTTCAAATAAGAAAATCTTAAGAGACTGTTACATGACTAAAACCAGTCTAAATGTTGTAGTGTAACTATAAATGTCAAGTGTTCCAAAAATTATAAGATTTTGTTTTGTCTCAGGTCCTACTTAGTAGTGGTCTATATCATAAATTTGACCTTTATTTATTTTTGAAAAAAAATGGCAATTGTAGACAACAATATAGAGTAATTGAACAATAATTTTTATTATGTAGGTAGGCTTACTAAAATGGTAGTTGGGGGTTTTTGTGCAGTGGTAATGTCTATGGATAAACAATTAATGATGATTTTAAATTTCATCACCATTTGACTATCACATGGTGCTTTCCACTTTAAAGTTGATGTCTATTTAAACATCATTTAGAAGTTTTTATTTTTACTTTAAAAAGTCAATCAAAAAATTATAATATTTTAGTCATATGATAGAATTTAGAAACATTTTTTTTTATATATTTTTTTTTAAACCCAACACAAAAAGTAAATAAATTTGATAATATTAATAACCAATTAATAATAATTTTTTGAAAAAAAAATATTAAAATCATATATAATATAAACTTTAAAATTAATCTCTATTAAATTTTTTAAATAAATATATCTAATATATCTACAATAATTATAAACTCATTATCACGTGGAATGAATCTATTACTAAGGACCTATTTTGCAATGCAACCCACTACTATTCTTTGTTCATTTACTATTCTATGGTACGTAAGCAAAAGACAGAAAAGGAAAGGAATGTTAAATGGTGGTGATTCCTTGTGAAATAACACAGATATTTGATAACATATTCAGACCATCAATTACTGACCGCGCAAATATTTACCCTAACTCAACTCACCAACGCTTCTACAAATATGGCGTACAAGAGAAATTGTAGCTATACAGCAGATTTGTTTCCACCCATTTGTTTAGGAAACGTCGACAACTAGATTTAACAGGGCTGCAACAGATAACCATAAACGGCACCATCTACTACCAAATAAGATTCCCGATCGCTATCAAGTTGTTCTCCCCCCAATATTTTAATATGAATAATTTGTTCATGCTGCTCTTATCTCTGGTTATCAACACAAACGCTCGAAAGACAAACATTAGAAAGACAACCTACAGAAGCGAAAAGTTAATTGTGTGGAAATAGGTTAAAATATTCTGCTTGCTTAATTAACTTATCAAATAAGCATGTTCCATGGACACTGATAGTTCAAAACGGATTCCGACACTTTAGAAACTTCTAATTTTATCTAATCTTAGATAGCAAATAAATAAACGAGGCCAGCTGAGCTCCAATATACAGAGGCAAGCTACTAGCCGACTCAATAACATAACAGAAGAGTACAATATTAATGGAAGACATAATAAGCCAAAATTTACAGGTAGTCAATGATGTACTATTTGTCGGGAAGCTTCTGATTGGCGAGGTTCTCAGAGGTCAAGTAAGTGCCGTGGAAGCCGTAGGGTACTCTCGACGGCAGCGTCACGGATGCCACGGTCTCCAGCGAGGAGGACGCTGCGTCTAAAATTAACAGCTCGGAAGAGCCACTTTCTTCGTTGTGTATAAAGGTAAGAATGTACCCGTCGTCCTCTCCTGCGGAGGGATCCATTGTGCGCGGTACGAAGAACGGCTCTCCACCATAGCATCCATCCTTATACGTCATCCTCGCCAGGACACTTTCGTCTGACTTCTCCACCGACTGCCTTTGCAGATCCACCTTAACGATGCCCGAAACTTTGGGCCACGGCTCTGTTATGGCCAAATATGCAAATTTGGTTTTTCTCCCCACATACCTCCGGTTAACCTGCCCGGCCTCTAAATTAAGGGATGCAATCTCTCTTCTGCTACACGACCCGGTAGTCATGTTGAGCCGTATTTCAGACAGTACGCTTCTTAGAACTTCCTCCGATTCGTTGAAAACGCTGTCGGGCGGGGTCATGCAGGAACCGATCACCACGATTTCCTCCCCGACTTCCCACGCGTTCCACAGATGGAAGCAGAAGCAGTCGGGCACCTCTATCCATTTCATCCTTCTCTCGTCTTGATCATATTTCGGCAAAACGCCAAAGCGCGGGAGCTTGTCCTTTTCGTATACGACTGGCGATCCTCCCTTGAATAACTGCCCGAGGCGGAACACGACTTGCTGATCCGGAACCACGACGTAGTTTTCTGTGATGGCGAAATCGTGAATCATCGTCGGCTCCTTGATTGAAATTGCGACGTCTGGACCTTTGGTGCCATGTGGAGAGACGACAAAGTACTTGAGATAGGGCTTCTTTAAAACGTCGTAACTCAGAGCAAACAATTCACCCGTCTCCGGATCAATTTTAGGGTGCGCTATCATAGCCGATTTCAGCTGGCCTTCAAAATCAAAGCGGCCAAGAGTTTGTAGGTCTCCGTCGTGGGTAACACGAACGGCGTAGGGCAGATCGTCTTCGGACATGGCGAGGAGGCTTCCGTTGAAGAATACGAGACCTGCGTTGGCCACTCCCATGCCGTGGCGGCCGTCCACCAATCCGAAGAGCGATCGCGCATAGAACAAGAGCAGCCTGGCGACCCCGGCGTGGCCGTGGAGCTCTCCAATTGCCTTCGGAAACACGGCTCTTCCCATTTTCTCCTCCTCAATAAAACGTTGTGTTCGAGTGTGGCGGCAGCAGTAGGAAGCCACGCCATGTTTGAGCCTCACGGCGTGTATCATGCCGTCCCCGTCGAAGAAATGGTGACCCGCGGAGGGCTCGAACTGAGGATTGGCGCCATTCCGGACGTACACGCCCTCCAGGCACGGTGGAATTTCGCCCGTCACGTGGAGCTCGTGGTGGACGGCGCTCTCATTCACCGGTGCAAAGTTGCCGGACAATTGCAGCCTAGGATCGGTCGTCTTGGATAGAGGACGCTGCTTTTCCAAACGCGCAATGAGGCATCTTTCTACTGCTTCTAAAGCCATTGCCGCCAGCATTTGGAAGGGATTCCAATCGGTCGGAAATCTTGGTGTCATGTGCTTGTTCTCTATACCCCATTTTCTGTCATCTAACATAATTGATTTCTTCTCATATAACTCGAGTCCTTTGTTGTATACGGACTGGCTAATATTAACAGTCGCATATATCTTTGGCAACAACGGACCCGCCTTTTGACAAGGAAGCCTCTCAATCCGACCGGCAGGCCGTGTATTGAATTGCAGAGGTAGCTCTCGTAACAAGCATTTGGTAGCCATTCCAAATAGGGTATCTCAGCAAGGCTTAGTTAGAGAGCCTGAAAATGAGTACACAAATAGAATTATGAAATCTGCAGGGTGATTGTTTTGGGTAAAGAGACGGGCGACAAGGCGATTTATAGAACGGAAGGGAGATGAAGGAAGGCGACGGCGACGGTAACGGCACAACGGTTTGAGTCGTTGGACGACGTTATACTCAAACATGGGAGGACGTTTTTTGGTTTGGGGGGTCCATAAGGTCCCAGGCGTATGCAAATGCTTCATATCTCGGGTAAAACGCCAAATCTCCAAAAGTCATATGCAGGAAAAGACGAAATGTGGGACGGTTGTGAACGTATCTAAGGCTTTTAGCATAAAATATGGTCGAAATTTTGGATGGACCGCCATACTCTTTCTTTGGAGATGTATTGCTTTGTCTTGGTTAAATTAAATTTAAATTTAAAAAAAAAAAAAAAAAAAAACTTAAAACTTTTGTTGGGAGTGTAGATTTTCAGAGGTAATTTATCACTATCACATTGGGTTGTATGAAAGGTGACTCTCATTATAATATAAATTTATCCAGCACTCGTAAACTCACAGATTTTATTTAAACTGTCAATCACAATTTTTTGATATTTAATATTTTTTAATACGATCTTTATAATTCAGAGTGTGTGTGGACTAAAATACATCCCAAAGGCAGGGGACAGAACTGAGCGGAAATTATTGGAAGTTGCTTTAAAGGTGGGCGTGCTCTGCCACCGCCTCTTACAGCAAAAGTTACCGCAAGTCACGCCAATTTTTTTTCAGAATTTATGTTTCACCAACTCATATTTGACCAACGTTTTTCTTAATGGAAATGAATCCCAAAGTAAAGATAGAAATGAATGGACTTTGTTTGTCGTAATTGTCCACGATCTGTGCCTCTGGTTGGATAAGGATTACGTAACAATCATTTCCTTTTTGTTTGTTTGTTCCAAGTTACATTTTTCAATATTATCTTACGATTTAGACACATATGGTCTTAAGATCTTATCATGACAATGTGTCATTTGGTGCTCGTCTCTTTGTTAGAAATCATTCATTTCCCATGTTGATAAACACCCAACGTTTCACTATAAACATTATCATTACTAATTGCATTTTTAATCATAAACTTCAACCCTAAAAGTATAATATATAAAGAACAATTCATTTGGTGCTCGTCTAATTGCGTTTTACAAGGGTTTTAAGTTATTGAAGCTGACTTGCAACAACTTTCCAGCCGACACATTTTATTCAATTAAGTATATGAAAATGGTAAAAGTAGAAGATATGGAAAACAATTATATATATAATGCTCAAAGGACTAAAACAATAATTGCTTAGTCTTTTAGATGAAATTAATGGACATGATGATTATATTTTAATCTTATCTTACAATACAATTTGTGTGCCACTTTAAATAGTGATTATTGTATTTTTATTTTTTATTAGGAACACAGGAATTTTATTTATTTATTAATTAATAAAGTTTTTTTGAGATTTTTATTAGATATATGTAAGATTTTTCTATATATTTGAATTTTATTAAATCAATTATATAGATTAGGTTTTTTTTATATGTAATTAATGAAATATAAATAATTTTTTTTATCGAATTCACAAATTTAATTTAAAAACCAGAGTTAACATGATTGTTAACTTATAAAAGGTAAGAAAATAGTTTGATATAAGATTTGATAAATTTACATAAAATAATTCATTAAAATTTTAATTTCAAAAGAAAAAATTTATCTAAAATTATATACATAAAAACATCTATTATATCTTTTCGATAAAGTTTATAAAAAAAAAACATGAAATATAGTTTGGAAATGGTTAAAGCCTTTTATTAATTTTTTTAATGAACACGAGATAGAAGAAATAAATATATTGAGAAGAAATTCGAAAAATTTAAAAAAAAAAAAAATAGATAGGAAGCAAATAAGATATATAGTGAGACATTTTATGAGTTAGATAGACAATATAACTAGATAGTCCAACTAAAAATTGTGTGTAAACAATCTATAAATCAATTAGATATCTATGAAGATGAATATTTTTAAGAATGTTTATCACGTACTCAACTTCTATGGTGAATATTGAAACATTAGTTTGTCGTTTGCTCATTCAACTTATAACTCTAATAAATAAGTTGAACACATAAACATTGAGATTTATTTGATAATCAAGATCTCCAACTTTCTAAAAATCCACAAACCAAAGTAGATTTAATATTTTGATGTCACCATGATTACCCTAATAACAGATTGCATAGTTTCACATTCCAAAAAAATAAGTCCAACCTAATATGAATCCACAAATCTCTTACGATTAAGGGCTAAGCCTAAAATGACTCCATTGAAGAGTGTTCAACCAATATTATTCTCTCTACCACAAGTTATATTCTATTTTGATTCATTTTCGGATATTCTACCACTACATCGCCATCCATCCAAGCAGGGAGACATGCAAAAATGTTAAAACCAAAATATAGCTTTCCTTAACAAACACACATGTTATTCTTTTTTTCCATTCATTACTACTCCTAATTAACTTCCCACTAATAAATATTTAATAATAATAAAATTTTAAAATATGAATACAAATTCCTTTCAACATTCCTTGCACCATCCAACAACGGCTAGTCCACATTCTACCGACTCAATGACTTTACCAAAGTATACACAAACACAATCTTCTCTAGTTTTCCTTTTTGGCTTACCATTCGGTCATTATTTTTTCTGCAACCATTTTAATGATTTTTTGATAATATTCGCAACGGCAAATTCTCCTCTCTTTGGTCCTCTTTGGCTGACCATTCGTTCATATCTTACCGTGAAATTCTCACATATTCTACGAAGTCAATGCCATGATGTCAATACTCGCAGCAACAGTCATCCGAGGGGCCGTTAACCGATCCGGCTTTATTCTCTTTAGAATGAATATCTTATTATGATTGTGACACCAAAAAGTTAAGGGTATGAAGAATTTAGGTCAATTATGTAGGTATTTTATTACTCAATAGGTACGTTTTCGCCAAAATTAATGGGAAAGCTACCTCCAGCCTTAGTCTGAGTATCAGTGCATAACGAGTAAAAATGAACCAACGATAGTCCTCACATTCTGCTATTTTATTTTAATATCACAAACATTCCTTCAGAGTCAATGCAATTGTATAGATTCTTCTCTCTTGGCCCCCATTCATTCATCAATTCATTCATATCTATCTATGCCGCCTTTCTCAAATTACAACGGATAATTGACCATTAAAGGATTTCATTGCAGTGACTAATTACAAATTCCGTTATCTGTTGGGAAAGAAGACAAAATGTTAGTCTTGTTCGTCCGAATAAGACGTGAGAGTGACATGGGAGAGCTTTACAAGATGGCTACAGCATTTGACACGATGTGATTTGTAATCCAATCAAATCAGCGGAAGGGACATACATGCCTCTGTAACCGCCGTCTGTCTACATTTAACCGGCATTGTACTCCGTTTATCTTTTTCTCCAACACCTACTTCCTACAATGGATGGTGGCAAAGCCGTAAGTATTCCTCCCAAATTTCGAATGGTCAATTTTAGCTGACCCCATGGTCTCAAGTCATAAAAGAAAATTTATCTTCGAATTGCCCCAAAGGTGCTTGTCAGACGGGAAGGAATCTAATTTGTTGTTCATTGGTAAAGAAAGATTTTGTATGTTTAAATAAGTAATTGTATTCGAAGTAAAAATTATGATGGTAATAAAGAGGTGGTTTATTATTTCATATGTAATGGTAATGTGTTATGTGAGAAGGAGATGTTACGTAGAAAGGATGTAATTTTTTGTTTTGATAAAATATGATTTTAAAAAACAAAAAAAGTGTGAAATTAGAGTCGTACTTAATTTGAAATTTATAACCATGAAATTTGTCCCATTTAATGTGCATAAAATATATATTGGGTGTGATAATAGAAAATTGAATTATGTGTTTCTTAATATAATGTAGTAATGAGTTGTTTTGGAATGAGACAGTGTGTTTCACAGTGAACTTTAACAATAGCAAAGTGGTGGAAAAAAGAAAAAATATAAAAAACATTAAAACGATAAAAAATTTCAAGATGAATTAGAGATTATAATGAGAAGCAATGAAACTACCTAAAAAACTATTTAAATGTGCAACTTCAACAATAAAAATATAACAAAAATAAAAAAGACAATTTTTTTTTTCAAATCAACAATGAAAAACTCCTATTTAATAATATATGTTAATAATATTATCATATTATATATAATAATAAAACAATATACAATAATAATATATTAATCTATAATATAATTATATATGAATCATATACTAATTATTATAATATATTATTAAATTTGAAATATTATAATATTAAAAAATATTATAAAAATTATCTTCCCATGAAAACCCATGCCGCATGGTTCATATAAAGTCATAATAATTAAAAATAAATTTCACATGACAAAGTTGGCACCACTTTTAAATAATGAATCATATATTAATTATTATGAAAAAAATTATAAAAATTATCTCCCCATATAAACCCATGCCACATGGTTCACATGGAATCATAATGTATTAATATAATTATATATGAATCATATACTTATTATTATAATATATTATTAAATTTAATATATTATAATATTAAAAAAATAATTATATTATATAATATATTATATCATAATTAATAAATATACTATACTACAATACTACATTAGAGTAAAATATTAATATAATATTATTAAATAATTATTTAATATTAATTATATATATATATTGTTATTCACTTTACAACACAAAATAACAAAACACTGTAGGCGTATCTCTGTGTCTGTTACCAATGACAAGTGTAGGTCCCTCCTACACTTGATACTTCCAGAGGAGGAGCATGCAAACATGTTTTTTTTTTCTTTCTCATGTTTGGAGATTCATCAGAGACATTGATATGGAGGAGCTCCGTAAAAACCAAAAATAAATATTTAATCTGGAATAGAGTATCATGGCTCAATAGCAAATCATATTCAACAATTTATGTTTGGGAGAGGACTGGTTTATATCCCTTCTCTCATGTTTAGTCCTTTCAATAATCCCAACGAAAATTTTCCCACACAATCCAGGCAACCGATGCAGAAACAAGGTTTGCAGGCTCTCGAGTCACCAGAAAATCCCATTTCTTCTATTACTAATCTAAAGCAAAATGTTCAAGGTGCTCAAGAAGGATACACAGATGAGGATATAAACACAATTGGAGAGCCTGGTGAGAAAATTCTAGAGGCCAACAGATGGCCAAGGGAAGAAACTCTTGCACTGTTGAGAATTCATAAAGATATGGATGCCAATACGAAGGACACAAAGGAAAACAGTCTCTCGGTAATTAATCGTTATATCTCAAAGGAGTTCAATAGGCTAAATTTATGGATTACTTGTCAAAAAAATTGTATTCAGAGAGGCTAATGTCTGACTTCCCTATTCTAAAGCGTCATTAATCTATAGACTGAGTGTTGCACTTTTTCATTTCGGCTGGAAGTTATTTTTTAGGGAAACATCTACACTAGGAATGTTTGAATTCATATCTGCAGATGAAGGGAATGAATAAAGTGCAGAAAATTATCTTCTTCTCTCCTACAACATTTTGGCAGAGCGTCTTCTTGAACTAAACGAAGAAACTGTTTATAAATTTATTGAATCAAAACTTATAGATACGTCTGATTGGTATGGCGCACATGTTTTTCTCAATGACTTGCAGTTAGTATGGCACACTTGTTTTCCTCATTGACTTGTAGGCGCTTCATGTTATGCATGAGCTTATGCACATGCAAGTTCACTGGTGGGGAATGGCCTAACTATACGTGTCAGTATAATAAACAATTTTTTTTTTTCCTTCAAAATATGTAGTACCTAAAAACTACCTTAAAACTACCCTACATCTGTCAGACATCATATGTTATGCATGAGACGAATCGTTGGAGTTCTTTTGAGAGTGAATTTTCAAAAGCAGAACAGCAGTAGGTTTGAGTTGAAGTTTAAGTTTATTCATTTTTTTGTTTATGGTTTTTTTATTTTTTTGGATTATATTTTTGTTGATTCGAGGTTTTATAAATTATTTTTAATTTCGTAGATGTTATTAAAATATTTATTTATTTATTCACAATGAAAATACTTTCAATCAAATTAAAATGAAATCTATATAAATATATATTTTTCTAATAATAAATTTATTAATAAATTGATATATCACAATAGATTTGTAAAATTTTAATAATATTTTGTCAATTATGTAAAATTTAAAAGATGTTAAAATAACATGGATAAAATTTTAACAGAATAAATAATTATAAATATATTGAATGAAAAACCTTAATTAAAATTAAATTTAAGTGTTTATCTTATAATAATAAATAAAAAATATAATTTTTTAAAATTATGTGTAAATTTTTTATATTAGTATTTAAAAATCTATTTCATATTTTTTTATGTTATATAATTTAAATGATTTAAATTATGAAAATTTAAAATTTTTAAGATTTTTTTCTTATATTAAAAAAAATTGTGAATTTATTATAATAAAAACTTTTAATTTTTATTGATATTTAATTTATTTATATATTTTTTAATTTATTAAATTGAATTAAATGTTATATTTTTTTATTAATTTTTTTTTTTATTAATTTATTACCTTAAATTAAAGCTTGTGTTTTTTTACATTGTAAATTATGAAAAGTTTTAGTCTTTAGTATTTTAAATTTTTATTAATGTTTGAATTTTAATAAATTGTTAATCAATTACATTGAATTAAAGATTAACTTAATAAAAAAATAAAATATAATAATTATGATATAAGTTATTTTCATATTTTAATGATATATATTTTAATATATTAATTTTTTTATCTATAATGTTTTCTTAATATATGAGTCATTTAACATTATTTTTTGAGATGCATAATCATAACACATGTTTCCATCTCTCATTGACATATATCAAAGATATATTTTCAAAACTAATTAGAAATGAATAAACATAAATAAATTTATACTTATTTGACTAAGATGTGAATCAGATGCATTTTAATCTTTAAAAAAGTGTTGGCTATGTTTTAGTGTTAATTGAAAGTCTAATTTTAAAAGGATATTATTGTGATAATTGGAAAAACAAAAATTAAATGTATTCATTCCAATGCCCTCTTATTAATATAAAATATTTAAAAATTAAAAAATGAAATTCAAAATTTTAAAAATTCATTTTAAACATGATTCAACATTGATTTTTTGTGTGTATATAACCATTGGTCTCACATATATCGTGGTTTCAATAAATAATGTATATAGATTCATGGAACAAAAGCTTCATCTTCCTCTTCTTAGAGTAAGCTAAGGTACGTGTTTAAGTTTATGTATCATTTTTACTTTTACATATGCATGAATCATCTTATATGCATCACAATATACAAGCATTATATAGATACCTAAATTCGGTGCAAGGCTTATTAAAAATTTGTGTGTGTGTGTGTGTGTGTGTGTGTGTGTGTGTGTGTGTGTGTGTGTGTGTGAGAGAGAGAGAGAGAGAGAGAGAGAGAGAGAGAGAGAGAGAGAGAGAGAGAGAGAGAGAGAGAGAGAGAGAGAGAGAGAGAGAGAGAGAGAGAGAGAGAGAGAGAGAGAGAGAGAGAGAGGGTCTTTGACTTACTAATTTATTGGTGCATTTAGTCTTTTTTTCCCTTTTTTAATTCTTCCAATCTAATATTATTGTAATTTTTTTATTTTTTCTAGTTTTTTGTTTTTGTAAGCATTGTAGATCCCATTATTTAATTTATTATTATCTCATTCTTTCCTTTAGATAGATATTTGCTTTTCGAGCAGACCTCTAACAGGTCTGAAATATAATAAGAGGCCTAGATCCCAAAGTGATCATCTATCACAAGTACCAAATTTACTAACAACAACCAAAATAGGTTTGAGAATACAAATGATGGCCACAATTAGCCTGAGAATACCAATAAATGGCCACAACCAGCTTGATAATATCATCAATAGCCACAACTAGCCCAAGAATACCAATGGTTGACCACAATGAGCCCAAGAATACCAACGATCATCTACAACCAGCATAAGAATACTAAAAATCAACCACATTTAACCTTTGATATCATACTAGGATTTGAACTTGGGTGATGATTGAAACAACTACATCACTTTTACCAACTCACTCTCATCTCATTTGTTTTATTATTTCATTCTTATTTTCTATGTATTTTTTATGATTGTTTTTGTCTTTGGTCAAACTCATGTACTACATGTGTCTATCTCATTAGACTTACACCCTACATGAGTCTGTCATTTTTATCTTATGTGGTTTCTTAACCGATTATATATTTTATATCTAGGCCAATTTTGCCAGTTTTTCCCCCATTTTGAGTGTCATTTTGTGTACCAATATGGCTTAGTTCAAATAAATGTAAATATGTATACACAAGATTACTAAAATACATTCAAAAATAAAAGGGATGATAAATAAATTAATTCAAATTTCAATATTTTTTTCAAAAATAATCAGTCTAGTCACACTCACAAGGATATAATTTTGCTCATAAGTACTACTTTAAAAATTTTAACACATCTTGTATCAATTGGAAATCTAAAATAAATAAATTTTAGTTTCATCCTCACCTAAGGAGAGGGGGTTGAAGTGCTTCCTTGAATATTGATCTAAAACTTACATTACCTACCTACAAGGGTTATGATTCTGAGCATGTAAGAGAAGTAGATTATAAATCCACTTTTGTAATTTTCCTTCTCACTTTTGGATTGACATCTAAATGTGAATCTAGGTCAAATATTCATAACATTATCTATGCACATTTGTCCCAGACAGAAAGTGAAGTGAAGGTGAAATAACATTGTGAAAGAGATGATGTACTAATGAATAAAAATCAACTTTAGTAGCCTTATACAAGATAAAATCAACCAAACATAGACAAACCCTATAGTTAGGATTCTAATTATGGTGAGAACGAATAAGATGAACATGTGTAGAGCATGTGTCTAGCAAAGATACATTAGTGACTACTTGATTTCATGTGTGAAATGAAGATACTATACACAATATTTTATAGGTCTATAATTTTATAACTTAAATAAGGAGTGATCATTTATTATCCTTTTATATTCACCTTACATAACCTAGTTTATTTTGTTGCTCTTAGATAATTTTTTATAATAGTAATACCTACATCTCTCTCTCTACAAACTTCACTTCTACCAATTTTATCCGTTATTGATTTACCTTCACCTGCTAGTGACTCTAATTTATTTTCCATAAAAGTACAATGGGTGTTAATCAAATGGGCCTACCTCATTGTCTTAATTATCTATTTAATTTTCTATTATATGTGCGGCCAAATTCTCCTAACTACCTAGGGGTGTTGTGTAATTTTGGCAGGGTTAGGATGGTTAGGAAGATTTTTTTATATTTTATTCTTCTTTTTTATTTCCAACATTTTATTTTGAATATTATTTTATAATAAATTGGGTAAATAGATATTGAATCCTAATTATGTCAAAATTATTTGTAAAATATTATATAAATCACACAAACTGATTTAAAACATGCTAAATATCGACATATGATTAAAGGGGAAAGTATGAAAGAGGAATGGCTTAGTTGAATATCATAGATGTAAGACTATGATTTCAATGGTCAAAATGATTATATGGTTTTGTAAGGTCACTATGAATAAAAAATAAGGCTTTGCAACTAATTTTTATAAGTCCATGTTATTTATATGAGGTGAACATGTGTTGGTGTCTGTAGGGTGCACCCCTATATGATAGGGTTTTTTTATCTATGTAAAAATTGATGAGTGCACCCTCACCAATAGATCTTGTGTGCATGATAGAATATGTTTTATTCATTTTATAATATAATGCATTACTAATTTATCACTTGGATCCATATCTCAAGAAACAATGAGGTATAATAGAATAAACTTGAAAAAGTGATTAGCTATTGAATTTTTATTTGACACCAACATCCTTTGCATTAAGTATTGCCTACATACCAATACTTAGAAGAAGGATCAAATTTTATGTAGTTATTACATGTTATGAAACCTGGTGTAATATTACATGGTGGTGCAACACTAGTGTGATTAGGTCCTTCAATAATGACATGTGACCTTGGATGTGTATTAAAAATTAGCTAAAGCTACATTGGGCTATGTGGATTATGAATTAGGAAGAAAAAGTTCTCTCCTCTTGATGTGCAACTAGGTAACCTATTATTTGTAAATCGTATGATCTTATTAAAAAAATAGATAGAAAACATGTCTTTATAATGATAATTTCAGAATTTTATTTATATAAGACTAGTGAATTATGCAGTATGACCCATTAGGTGAATTTAAATCTGAGCAACTAGACATTATTTTATGGGAGGATGAAACTCATGAATTACAACACTATTAGTGAATGGGATTCCTTTAATGTTGTGGTATTTTACAAATATTAGATTTAAGTAAATTAGAAGTATGGATTAGTCTAATAGTGAGCTTAGGTTGCTTAGAATGAATAATAGGAACACCATGTATCATTACTTTCTTGGAAGTATATGTCACCCACATAAACTTGAAGAATGATGATCAAAGACTGGAATTCACATAAACTAAGTGTTTATAAGAGGATGGTCATAATTTAATTGGTTTTTAATAATAAATGTTAATTTATATGTTTACATTTGCCTCCCTTTTACTCTAGTAATACAAAAAAATGAAAGTACTAGAGTAAAAGAAAAAGAGTTATACCTAAACCTATCTATGAGGAACATTATTGAATATAGGCCACATGATGAACTATGATTCATGAAAAATTTAATGAAACATGTATAAATTAGTCCAAAAATATGATGAAAATATGAAGGTAAAGAAAATAAACTTATATAGATCAAATAACATGGAATGAATATACGTATTTGGGTACATGAACCATTGTGTTTTCTAGTGTAAAATTTGTGGTTGGAGAGGGAAGGTCCCTTTGATACTTTATTATGCAAGATTGGTGAGAAAAGGAACCTTTGATATTATATTCTTAACTGAAACACTTGGAATTAATTTTGAATGCCACAGTCTTTATTTCTAAGAGAGTTTTCTTCAGAACTCAAGGTGTGCTTAACTCTATCATTTCATACATAATGTATTAGATTATCTTGGAATCCATGTATGAAGTATGATGGATCATTGTAGTTCAAAAATGGAACAAAATTGGTTCAAAGAGGTGGATCAAATGGTACAAATGGAAAATAAAAACATTTTTGGTGCAAAACTAGTGCAAAATAGCTTTATATGAGTCTAGTTATATAATATAGAGAATCACATGAACTAGCAATCCTTATGTGAAAACTAGTTCCATGAATGAGTGGTCATGTGTCACGAACATGTCCCCAATGTAATATGTGATTATATTGATTATGATAACTGATTAATATCATTTTAAGGCTAAAAATAAGTGTAAACTTTGGAAAACATGTCACACATAATGCCCATAATTTGAGTAAAATTTAAGATTGATTTCTGTATAAACTCGAATATTGTTTATGAGTAAGATTGTGAATTATTCTATAGACTATGTATGTTCCTTTTATTTTTTTTAAGAAAAAAAATATTTTTTTAATTCTTTTGAAAAACCTAGCTTGTTATATAGATGGCCAACATGTCCTCTTGTAAAAATAAAACATTGTTTTTTGAAAGTAATTTTTGAGTAAAATATCAAAATACAATGATGAACTGAGTAAAAGATATAAATGTTTTTCATGAAATGTGTTGTTGTAGCTTAGTATTTAAGATATATCAGTGTGTATGCCTACTATTTTGAGGTGATTTATTAAGGCTACACAATAGATTAACTTAAAATAAAAATTTATGTAAATGATGTTATAAAAATATTGATGTATAGAGTAATAATGTTAACATTAGAGATCAATTCATCGTCATAGATAAATTGAGTGATATAGTAATGTAATATGCATGTATAAAAAAGAAAAGCATATATAGTGTTATATTTAGATATATGTTAGCAATAACACACACAATTAATAATGATCATATATTGAGTATTTAAAATTAATGTATAGCAACTCAAGGAGGATGAATTGATGTGTGTCATCAATCCTCTTCATTTAATAATAATATTAATCTAGGGTTTGTGTTTAAAGTCTATATGCAATAAGTAAATAATATCTTTAGTTAATAATTTTTCCTAATTGTAAACAAAAATAATACACTCATTAAAACAATTAAATCAAACCAAACCTAATTTATAGAAATTATATCAAATCTACTACTAGAAAATAAATTAGCTCTAATATAATTTCTTAATTTTATACATGTATAATTAAAACACACTTGTCAAAATTCAAATTACATAAATACTTTTTTTTTCAAAATGGAAAACACTCTTACATAATTGAAATTGTAGAAATTTAAATAACACTATAATGTAATTTATTGAAATTGAAATCACTATTTTTTGAAATTGAAATAACACAATGTTGGAAAGGAAATTTTTGAAATGAAACTATAGTATAGTTGAAATTAAATCTCAAATTCTAGGAATCAGAATATGAAATTAACTATTGAAAAATTTAGCACTACATGCACACACAAACCGCATATTGGTTATACAAGAAAACAATAATGAAAAATAAAATGTTAGAACCTAAAATAAAAATTAAAAAATATAATCTATAAATACCATAAAAGTATGTGCTTATTTATATTGAGTGGGCCCCTACTCTACTATTGAAATATGACTAAAAAAAAACTTTAGAAATGCTCAAATGCCTCTAACTTTCATTCAATAGAAACTTTATTATGAAATAATTATTTTATTAGATTCCCCAATTCCTACTCTATTAATTTTGAATCTCCAATTATGAATGAAAAGATTGTATTTATAATACAACACCTTCAAGAACTTACTAATTAAGAATAACAACCAAAAAACTATTTTAGAACTGGTTTATCAATATTAACATCCTAAATAATTAATTTAAAACTAATTTCATATCCTAATGCTAACAACCTAACATGTTAGTTTATAGCTAATTTATTATTTTAAGCTAACAAATGTGATCTATAACTTCCACTATGTTGTTGGATATAATCAAGTGTAATTCTTTTTCTTTCCAACAACTCATTTTTTTAAGAGAAACAATTATGATATTGAAAATTTTGTTTTCACCCATTTTGATATCTTCAATAACGTGTAGTTGAGATATTCATGTAGTTGAAATACTATAAATGTCTTACCTTTTTTTATAAATATCTATTTTAGAAATACTATGAATAGATTTCATAGAAGTGTTTTCCAAGAATATATGGTAACCATATATATATATATATATATATATATATATATATATATATATATATATATATATATATATATATATATATATATATATATATATATAAAGTTGCATATCTATGGAATTACTTCTACATTTCTTTGGAGTTAAATTGGTGACCTTTGGAGTGAGATTGGTGACTTTCAAATCTAGATGAGTGACCTCTAGAGCCAGAGTAATGCTAATTAGAATGATCATAACTATTGGATAAAGACTCAGATAAAGAAGATTCTTTTTTTTTAATTAAATTACATTTTGATAAGAAACTAAATATGTAGTAATATTTAAGATAATGGATCTTCTTTAGACCATTTTTCATTTTCCCCATAAGTTATCCATTTCAACCCTTTAAAGTATGCAATGACTTCATGAATTAAATGAAACCTTGATATTATGATCCATCAAGGAAATCGAGAGATGATTCATTGGGCCTTCAAAACTTTGTAATAATTTAAAGCTTATCCAAGAGTTTTTTTAAATTATGACTTTGAGTTCTTAAAACCTTATGTCTACATTTTTGGCTTGATATGCCTCCATATACAAGCTTTGTGTGTCTTTTATAAATGATAGTTAATAGATTAGATAAAAAGTATGTATAACTATTAGAAAGTATAAATATCCTCTATTTCACCTAAAATAAACTATAAGTTCTAAATTTTACATTTAAGTCCACTTTATAGGTAACTTATGGAAGAAAAAATAGTGATATAATGAGGCATATTTTGGACTCATCATATCTCCCACACTTAATTCATGCATGTCCTCATGCATGTTATTTTTACTCTTATCTTAGACTTATGTTTTTAAATATTTTATTCAGGGCATTTTCTAAAAATATATCCAATCAATGTGTTTTGCATTATGTCATTATTTGGACAATAAATCTGGTATTTTCAATGCCATATCAATATAGTTGGGGATATTGGATCCATTTTTTAGACAATATTTATCATTTTATTAATTTTAATGTTATTTTTGTAGGTTATATCAATTGAAAATACTTTCAATAAATATTCTTTTTAAATCATTAGCACAAGTACTTTAAGTTATGCAAGTAATTTTCTTACAACAAATAAAATCTACATAAACTCTTTGATGAAAGTTATTTCTTTGGAATACTAATTTATATTAAAAAACTCATGTTTTATTCAAATTATATTCTCTTAATACTAGAATTAAAACATAAAAATATTTCCTTATTTTATCATTTGCAAAGAGTTACACTTTTTTATTCACTTGACTATGAATTGGGATATAATAAGTATGTTTACATTCATTAATATCCTTCAAAATAGGATCTATATATAATGATAAAACTTAAATTATTATTTAAAAATAAATTATTATAATAAATACCAATGTCATACCTTTAGTTGTCATTGCTTCTCTACTATCATCATTGTAAAAGATGTTGAAAATAGTAGAAATATTAGGCAATAAGTACAAATTT
Organism: Torreya grandis; assembly: GCA_037957365.1. Lineage (NCBI taxonomy): Eukaryota > Viridiplantae > Streptophyta > Pinopsida > Cupressales > Taxaceae > Torreya > Torreya grandis. The sequence goes on along the minus strand of JARHVA010011456.1, from coordinate 16,071 downwards.
TAATATTGTGGAAGTAAGGTACAACTTTTTTGTTGTGGAGAAAAGCAACAATTTTCTTGTTTTGAACTATTTTCCTTTAAAAAAATACGTTTATTAATCAACAAATTGGTTTTATGATCAAGTTTATCTATTATATGATTAGTTAGCAATATGGTGTTCTAACCATGACCGTCAATAATGTCTGAAGGTTTTAATTGTACCTTTTGAATTTTTTAACTTTTTAAGAAAATATAGTATAATGAAAAATTAGGAATTGGTTTTTCTATATCTTCCACAATATCAAAATATACATAAAAGTTGATTGTACTCATGAATTTCTCTTTCTATGAGAAAAATCAACCTATGAGATAGAGCATGAATAAATGTCTCTTACTATGCTAAAACATTTTTAGATTTCAATTGAGATCTAAGTGATCTGAAGTTGTTTCATAATCACCATTTCAATTTTGAAAATCTATTTGATAAATATTAACATGAATAAAATGATTAATCTTCATTTTTTTTCTTAAATACTTGTGATTGATATCAACAATATCTTTAGTATATTTGTCAAAAAAATATACTGTGCGATAAGAATTAGACCTAATATCTTTATATTTTTTGGAAGTTTATACACCATTAATTTTCTTCTCACTTTCATGGTCAAACATATATCTAGAAAATAATTAAAATTTTTGCTCATCACTATGTTCATAATAAATCTTCATAATCTTCTCCTTGAATAATTTGACCAAGTTTCAAATTAAAATATACTCTTGATTCATTGATTGTGGTTTTGATACAAATAAAAATACTAGGAAGAATATTTTGCAATCAAGTTGTTTAGCAACTAAAGAGTGCAAATAAATGGTCAACGATACCTATAACCTACACTTAATTATTAGATGCTAGTTTGAGTAATCAAATAAATATAATATTTATCAAAATGTTTAGAAGTAACTAAATAACATTTGTTATTTGTAAATATTCCATTGGATGACTTGCTTGCATAATTTAAAATATTTATTAAAGTTGTCTGATTTTTACATGGATGAAAATAATAAATTGGAAAATAATGATACAATATTTCTTACGAAAGGATATGGTTAAGGGATAGATTTATTTATTAGAAATGGGTAGCCTAAAGAACTATCTTAGATAGATTCTCTTATTATGGTTGATTGTGGATATGGTTTTCTATCACTCCCTTAATAAGGATGGAAATTTATTTTAGTAGGTAGAAAAGTTATCATTTTATTATTAAGTATTGATTAAGTCAACATATTACTAAGGTTATGTGTAGGAAGAGCATTAGTTGTCCCATGCCAAGGGAAGGTTGGGTTTATATTGTTTGATAATCCCAAAACCCATTATGGGTTGTGGGAGTTGGTTAATTCTAATACTTGTGTTTTATTAATATTATGGTGGTGGCTGCCAAGAATTACCTAAATATTTTATCATTTGGAAAATCAATCATTGGCAATGATTTGAACAATTTTGTAGTATGTAAATCCAATTATGACACATATAATTATCGGAAACATAATTATATTCATATAAAAATAAATAATAAGTCATACCTAAGTTTCCCTTTGGTTCCCATTGGTCTATTTGAGTTACAAGTAAAACTTTCATGCTTACATATGACTTTTTGTATATGTTGTCATACTCATCATTATCTTTCAAATAAATGATCATGTATTACTTTTTTAATTACTTATGAAAAATCTATCTCCTTACAAAAATCCTATAATTATATTTTATACAGGAGCTAAATTCATTAGAAGGGAAATTCATAAAAAAACATTGGCATTTTTTAGTGTTAAAATTTGAATTATACACCAATATATGGAGAAACAACAACTGCATTTTGAGGTTCATCAATATTTGTATGAATAGTTATCAATTGATTGTCAAAAAATGCAAATGCAAGTGTAGATTTTGCCTTATTAACACTCCCTACATCCTCTTTTATTGTTCTAATAGAAGCAATTATCATTTTGTATTTTTTTTGTCTTTGTGAGTGTAGTTATTGTAGGCATCATTTATCTTTTTTTAGAGTTCCAGGATTATAGCTTTTAGGGCTTTTATCTCCTAGTTTGTATAAATCAATTTTGTATTCCACCATACATTAAAACTTATGGATAGATATTCCTTCAAAATATTCTTATCTACTAATTTTACCTACACATGTTTAGTCTCTCTATCTCTCTCCAAAAAAATATGGTGGCATCATTCTTAATAATATATAGCCTATAAAAATGTCTAAGTTTTTATTTTGAAAAAATACTTACAATAACTATTTACAAAAATATCCTCATAAGGCAAAACTTAATTTTACTACAAAATTTACCTATAGGTTCCCTTTGAATTCAAGATAGGTTTTTTCCTCTAACAAATCAAGAAATACTATTCCTTAGATATTTTCAGTAAAGATTTTGACAATTATAATTTTTTTGATAATTCCATATTAGCACAAGAGTCCATAGAAATATCTCCAAAAATGATAAATGTTGTCAATTATTTTCATTCAGTCATAGTAATAATGCATGGTTAGTGTCTAAAAAGTATATTGAATAGGGAAAGAATATATTTATGAAATATTTATTTATAATTGGAAACAGAAATTAAAAATAAAAATAAAAAATAAAATCCAATCAAACCTAAATTTCAGAAAGCAAAGGCAATCCATTACATAAAAAATCAAGCCTAGTATAATTTTTGAAATATAAAATTTCATAAGTTAAACATGCTTCAAAGAATTTAAATTTCATAAATCAAACACACTTTTCAAAATAGAAAAAAACACTTGCAAATTTGAAATTTCATAAATAGATATCAGACTTTAATCTAATTGCTTGAAATTGTAACCACTCTTGCTTGAAATTGAAATCACATAACGCTTCAAAATAAATTTCTGAAATGAAACTAAACTATAGATAAAATTAGATCTCAAATTCCAAAAATTAAAACACAAAAAGTAATTGCCAAAAATTCTAGCATCACACACACCACCTACAGGTTATTATTAAAATAATTACAAATACAATGTTAAAATTAAAATAAACATAAACAACTATAATATACTACTACTATAAAATTATATCTTTCTTCATCAATTTTAGTGGGCACTTACTCCTCCTCTGGAATATGATTAGAAAAATGAAACTTTAGAAATACTCAAATGCCTCCAAATTTCACTCAATCCAAGCTTTATTCTAAATTAATTATTTCATTGCATTACTTAATATCCACTCTATTAATCCTAAATCAATTTCAATATAATGTAACACCTTTAATAACTTATTAATTAAGAATAACAACTCAAATGCCTCCAAATTACTTGAATGAGAATGTTTTATATATAATATAACACCTTAAACAACTTATTAATTAAGAATAACAACTCAACAAACCATTTTACTATTAATTTATTATTTTTATCATCAAAACAAATCAATTTACAACTAACTTCTTATTCTAGGCTAAAAACCAAAAAAATTAATTTATAACTAATTTTATATTATAAGCTAATAAATTCAATTTATAACATCCTCTATGTTGTTGGATAGAATCAAGCATAATTTGGTGTCTTCCTAATAACTAATTTTTTTAGAGAGAATCAATTATGATCTCAACAAATTTGGTTTGTTCCATTTTTATATCTTTGATATCATGTAGTTTGGATTAAGACAAAACTACCTTTGACTAGTGTGAAATCTAGACCATGCACAATCAGAGGCCCAGGTCTCCCTTCTGGCAGGTGCTAGGAACCAATATAAGAACAATAAACTAAGAAGCAATACATATTCTAATAGTTGGAAAACCACCTTAAAAGTTGGTTTGGGGCACAACCTTGGACAAAGCAAGAGGTCCAAATGTCCAAAAGAAAACACTTAAAGAGCACAAAAAAGGACTCAAAAGGACTAAAAAAATAATCTAACCTCAGGCATAAGAAGTACCAAGTCCTCAAAAGCTTCCCTCAACTAAACCAATGGAAAATTACCAAAAAGACCCAATTCAAACCAAAAACAAAAATCAATGTCCAACTTATATGAATAAAAATGATCAAGAAACCAAGATTGTGGATAAACTTAGAAATGAAAATAAAAAAAGAAAGCATTAAAAATGCATCCTAACATTTGACTAATACCAATGGGACCACCAACCAGGTGAACAAGATATAAACCTGATCTAAAAAAAATATAAAACATTAGCTATAACAAAAAAATTTATTGAGTCCCCAAATATGGGAAATCAAATTCAAACACCTTACATAGTACTAAAATAGATCAAGGATCAAAGTCCTTTCCTTGTAGATTATTTTTGTTTTCCTTAAATTTCTAGAGGGAGGTCTTCCATTTTTTATTTTTCTTTATCCCAATGTTTTTTTATCCAAGTCTGACATCTTATTATGATTTAGAATTTTTTTTATTCTTGTCAGGTCTTTAATTCTCCATTTCTAATGCCCAATGGGGGATTGGGTCATTTGTAGGGACTGCTAGGCCTAGAGTTTTTGGTATGCCAGCTTGATGCCTAGCAAAGATTTTAACTCATTGAAAGGATCCATTTATTCACAATATTTCCAATAAGCATTGAGATTATTGGCTTAAAACTTTACCCTTCTATCTTGAAGAAAATTAGAGATCAAATACTCCCGAGTTAAATCTTTATCTATTAAAATTGTATCATAGTGGATTGACATAAGGGCCTCCAACAACTCCTCACCAAAAATATTTTTCCCATACACCTTTTTAATTTTAAGGGGAGGAATAATCTCATTCATCTTACCATCCTGCATTAGAGAGATTGGCATATCAATAATAAAATATTTATATTTCCTTTGTTTTTTCATAATGCTTAAATTTTAGACTACTTTTGATATCCCATGGGCTAACTACCCTTCCAATAAATCAGCATATTCTAATATCTACCCATCATCTTTGACAAGACAAAATCCTAAAGTATTCTTTCTTTTATGTGGTGAAGACATACCGTTCATACTAGGATTAGTGGAAACTAATGGAACTTGATCATATTGTCTTAGGGATTTAACCTCACCTAGATATATTTTTGCCTCAATATCCTCCACTCTTTGAACTTATACCTAATCATTCCTTGAAATATTCTCAACTATTGGATCCTCCAAATTACATTTGAGACCATTTAAGTCATCATTGTCATATTTTTGTTAACCTGATCTAATTCTTCAACATTTGTGTCAAAAAATATAGTAGTTGGACCATATTTTGTTAGCATGTTTATATACAATTTTTTAGATCCAAGTACTAAATTTGGATTTCAACTTTATGGAACATGGAAGATACTTATCTAAGGCCACATTAACACAAAACTAGAAAAAATAATCCTACCTATCACTATATTAACAAAGTCAATGGCCACTATTATCCTAATAGATTTCATAATCCCCGTAAAAATATTATCTTTCTAGAATTCCAATAAAAGAGATGGGAGTCTAATCCAAAGGCACATTAAATTACATGACTCTTTTAAAGCATCAAAACCATGGTTACATCTTTGTAAGGTCATAATGGACTTACCTAGGATCCATTACCCACATTGAATAATGTTGATGCAGTCTTCATGATTTGTGAAGGTGAATAGGAGAAAACCATTAACCATGGTTATAATCTTCACATGGCCCTTTAGTCTCCACCTTTTTCATGTATAATCATAAACTACATCTATGTTGTGTCTGAAACCTACAAACACACCATTGAGAATGTTCTAGTATTGTAGCCTAGCACATTCAACTTATTCATCTAGGTTTTCTAGCAATATGTCTTTCCCCAAAATAGAGTGGAGCAATTCCTTACTATTTATTCCCATATTAATGGGTCATCTCCTAACAAAATCATCCCAAGAATGTTAAGAGTAATTCCTTTTATGTTTCTAAGAGTAAACATGTATATCAATAGATATTTGCATCCTTTCCACTACCACACCTCCAATAATGGTTGACTCTTCATTTTTCACATCACATCCTTCATCCTCTTCATCATTATCTCCTTTTGTAACACTTGCTCCTCCTCTATTTTTGACCATTGCAATGCTCATCGCTTGTTTCCTCTTTATCATCAATTTAAATTTTTATTTAAATAATGTATAGTTTTTTAAGTAAAAAACATTATATAATTAATAATGTTATGATAAAATATCATATATCTAGTATGCTAGTAGACTATAACCTGTACACAGTGCTCAATAGATGAGCCTCTAAGACCTAGAACCATATATCGTAAACAAAAATTTTGAGTGAGAAGTTAGACTTGTGGTTCTTCAACCACTTAAACAACTTCTGAGGGATCAGGTTGACCTTTGCATCCTTCGACATAGTGCCAATGATGAATATGAATTTTAATTCTTGTGATATATCCCACCGGCTTATCTAGATATATCTATAGAGATTCTATCTCATCCATATTTATTAAAATCATTGACAAGAGCTACATATGGATCTTCATTTCTTTTATGATGACATCTATGAAATTCTTTAGATCTAATAGATTGGCATTCAGAGCTTTCATTATATTATAATGAGCTACAAAAAATTCTCTGGAGTGCTTTGCAGCCACCTCCATTTTCTTTTAGTTCTCCAAGTTTTCACTATTCTATTTTAGAAGCAACTTGTTGATACCTATCAAAGTATAATCAATCTTTGGCATTTTATTTCCTTTATCTCGCATCTTATATTAATTGGCTCCATTTGAACTACTCCATAAATGGTGAGATCTAACCATCCCTTCACCAAAATTTAATTCCTCTCCATAATCTATGTGCATTTGATTTTTTTTATTCCTACCTCTTCACAAGAAGATTTTCTCTTTATGGGCTCCTGCCTTTGATATTTATCTTAACTTGCAATCCCTTTGTTCTTTTCCATCAAGATCCTTTACTTGTTCACATTTTTCATAATTTCTTTTTCCACCTTGGTATATGGTATAAAACCTCCTTATCTTATGCTCATTATCCAACTAGTGTTAAAAGGAATTACATGTATTTCCTTCTTATCCTTTCTTATACTGAGATATTGCCTCTTAGTTTCTTACCTAGACCAAAGTTGATTTTTTTCCTCATTTACCTCAATGCTTCTTCTTTGCTTATCATTCCTAGCCATGGAAAAGTGAGGACTATTTATTATGTTTCTTCCTCTTCTATTATCTTACTCTTCATTAACCAGTTCAATCAGAGATTTGATGCATTCCAGAACTAGGATTGAGAGGGATAATACACATCGAATAACCTAAAGGAGTGTCATGTTTGATCTTCCAAGCATACGAGGCATCATATAAATAGAGTCATGGATTGCATTAATTCTAATAAGACCCAAATTTGAGATATAAATGAGTAATACAACCCAATGTTTATGGAATCCACTATTGAGTTATCTCCCCCTTACCAATGGGTGATGAGTCAATTTGTATAGGAAAGTTTCTATTGGCATTTTGGTCTTAACCTTCACTTGCCCATTTGATGTCACTGATCTAATGTTTCTCTTTAAAATCCAATACTACCATTGGAGGAGTAAAATTGTAGTATAATTCTTATTTCCTTATACATTGCATACATTTACCTTCCTTATTTATATAGTGATAGTTAAATTCATCCTCAACATTTTATGGAAGCTTTTCATTTACGTGTTTTTTATCTTATCCTATTTTAGATGCACCAAAGGAAGGATTCAAACTAATTTGTTGTAATTATCCTTAATTATGATGTTTATTTCATTTAATTACTTTATAAAATGGAACATTTTGTATTGATAATGAAAACCAAATCTAATATTTTTATATCTTTGGGCAGTTCTCCTGTCCTTTCATACTTTTATGTTGTTTTCACTTCTATACCCCAATTAGCTTGCCAATCTACCACCTTATCACTTTCTCATAAAATTTGATGTACTTAGAGACTTTCTAATAGTGTATGAAGACTTTTAGATTCTTATATAATGTGTTTGATTCTCCAATTTGTTACCTCATCCCTTTCCTAGTCACATATAATGGTAAGACAATCCCCTTTAGCTAGTAGTTTTTTAATATTTACTTTGATGGCCAATTTGAGCCCAGTTACTAAGCCTTCTATCTCTGTAATGTTGTTCAAGTGTTTTCCCTATAGGGTACCTCATAAGTGGGTATTTACCCTGAGTTTTCTCTAACTATCGCTTTTGCTCTTGAATGCCATGGCTGACCTTTAGAGGCACCAACAAAGTTTAATTTGTACTAGGCTCTCTTAGGGGAGAGCTATTTCACCTTTTTCCTTAAGACACTCTTTATCTATTTTTTGTTGGAAATGAATGTATCATATATTTATTTTAGTACCTTCTTAGTTTTCCAATATTTTCACCTCGTCTCGACTTTCTTATTTATTTTTGCCTTGATGGAAAATTCTTGAAATATCTTTGATATTGATTTGTAAATTTGTCCAGATTCTCTAAGGAGACTTGAGTTTGACCTTTGATTCACATATTTTTGCATTTCATTTAAGCCAAAATTTCCATACAAACATGCTCAGGCCCATTTTCTATATATCTTGTATTATGTTCAACTTATAATTCATACACCAAGCTTTGAGGTGCCTTTTTAGGCTTTGGTTTAAGCTTCATTCTAAATTGAAACTATTGAAGAATTAATTTTGTAGACATGATATGTAATGATAATGGAGTGATATATGTTCTATGATTTATTCCTTTTGTTAAAGTAAAACACTGCTTAATGGGCCTATGAACCCTCTATTCTTCAAATTCTATCATGTGAAAATTTACCATGTGTCACCAACCATAATAAGGACTTAGATTTTGGCCAAGATTTTGATCTCCATATTCCACTCCAAAATCACATGTGAGATTTATTGTGTTTAGGATCCAGATTCTTATTATAATCTTCCTTGACTTAATATCCTCTTAACCCTTGATTATTCCACTTAATAACATCCATATCTCTTCGCCATGGAATTCTAATCCCTTCTAGCATGGTATTTATTTTATTGTGTGTTTCACTTTGTATTCCTTCTCTATTTTTAATGTTTTATTAGAGAAATGACTTATACCCATACTTATACTTTTCTATCAAATAGTCTTTGACTTTGCACCCCCATTACCTTATGTTGTCCTCTTATATGTCCTTGAGATCTACCTACATGATTAAAGTTTTGGAGAGATCCAACAATCTTCCCATAAGTTTGTTTATTCCCCATTGATTATGTTATATAAAAGATACTTTATAATTATACTTTTGGCTTCCCTCATATTATTCCATATTGCCAAGCCTTGATGGAGGTTCTTTGTAGTGAAGGTTCTAGATTATTCTTTGATGTCCAAGTACTTTTCTATTCAAATCTCACTCTAGCACATCCCATGGCTACTACCTAATCTAAATATGAGATTATATATTAAAGATCTATTTAACTTATCTAAATCTCTTATCCCTGCTACCCCCTAAATTTTAGGTTTACTCACCTTTTCTCAAGCTAGTAGGGGCATTTTCCTGTTTTCACTAGTGCCCCAGCCAAAGGAACTTCCTATAAATTATTTTCATTTGATGAGGGTTATTTTTCTTGTAAGAGTTAGGAATTTCCCTTTCCATCCACTAACTTTTTTTCTCATTTTTTTAATGATATCCTATCATAATTTCTTCCCCCTTTTATCATAGAAGAGAGGAAATATCCGATAATAGGGTGGAATATGGGTAATTTAAAAGCCTAGGAACTTATTTAGGAATCATTTTAGAATGGTGGACATATTAGTGAAAAACACTTTCAAATTTTCTTTGTTAAATATTTGCCCTAATGCATTTTCTTATATGGATAGAAGATCCCTAATTGGTCTGACTTCATGCATGTTAGGATTTACAAAAATTAAGGTGTCATCTATAAATTAGAGGTGGGTATGCATTTCACCATCTATCATTTCTTGAAGGCCTTACAACTTGTTGATACTCTTTAAGGACTATAAAATCCTACCCAGGATTTATTTCCTCAAAATTAAAAGGTATGGAGATAGTTGATCCCCTTGTCTAAGACCCCATAAGGATGATAAAAATACTTCAAGAGATCCATTCACCATGAATAATAAAATGGGCATTGAGTAAAAAACTTCTAATCCATTTCTCTAATTCTTCTCTAATTCATACTAAAGGCAAATCTCTCTAAGACACTATCAAGAAAGGACCAATTGACCATATCAAAATCTTTGGATGTATCTAGTTTTAGAAACATCCCTTGCCTTTTGATTACTTGAAAATAATTAAAAACCTTTTCTTTTATAGCTATACCATTTGAAATATATCTACCATATACAAAATTTGCTTGTTCCCATAAGATTAGTTTAGGAAGAATACCTTGAAGCTGAGATGTAATTTTTTAAAAAATTATCTTGTAAATGGATATGCATAGAGAGATATGCCTAAAATCATAAAGAGACATAATTTTATACTTTTGGGGGATGAGGCTAATAAAGGTGGTGTCAAGGGCTTCTATCATGCTTTGGGAATCCTTATATTCATTCACTGTCTCTCCCCAAGAATCTCTCAATAATGATGGAAGAAAAAGGTGAGAAAACCATCAAGATACGAGGCACATCCCCTTACATTTTTAAAATTGCCTTTTTGACTTCTTCCAGCTCAATGTTTTTCATCAACATTTCTTTATAAATATTTGTGACCAACTATGACATTTGGTTCCAGAATTCTTCTTGATTATCACTTTCTTCATTATATTGACTATACATTCTATTATAAAAGTTAATCAAGTGATCTTTGATTGCCTTTAGCTCCTCAATTTTATATTTCCCTAGTTCCCAAATTTTTGATATAATTTCTTTGTCTTCAAAATTTAAGAAAAAGGTGGAATAATATCATGTTCTTGTCTTCTTATTTTAACCACCTTTTATAAACTTTTGACACCAATAGATGTATTCCTTCTTGTGTATTTATTCTAATTATTTGGCAACTTCCTCTTCTTCCAATTCAAGGACTTTCTAAATGTTCCATTCCATTATCATTTATTATATTATTTCATTTCTTCATTATAGGTCTCCTTTTATTGAGAGATGTTCTTAAATGTGAGCACATTCCAGAGTTTGAGGTCCATATTGAGATCCTTTAATTTATTTTGGAAAATATATATCTTCATCCCATATCTAGAGCTAGATTTTTCCATTGTTATTTTAGGAAATCATCCAAACCAGGGTATTTCAACCAAATTTTATCAAATATAAAGGGCACCCAGGTTGGATGTTAATCTTTAGATAGATGTAAGGCAATAGGCCAATGATCTAACATTGCCTCTTTGAAGACTTTAACTTTGAGGATAAAATTAATTTTGATAGCCTTTCAATTGATAAAAAATCTATCTATCCACTCTAAGATCAACTCCCTTCCTTGCCTTTTATTACTCCAAATCAACCAACCACATTAGATTTCATATCATAGAGATCTGAGATTTCTAGGGAATTGTAGAAGGCCCCAATATTCCTTTCTTTTCCTTTTCCTCCTTTATTTTCATAAGGACCACATCTTGCATTAAAATATTATTTTATTATCCATGGGCAATCCTTCTTAATGTCAATTTCATATTCTAGTTATTTTCATGGTTGTTCTCTTTCTTCTTTGCATTGAGAACCAAAGAAATTAAATAGATGGAAATATTAGTCTTCCTAATTTCCATCTCAACAAAAGCAATTGTTCCTATTGTTTTAATATCTATAATTTTACTTAATATGATTTATGAGGAAAGCCCTTCCCCTGACCATGCCTGAAGCATTTTTGATGCTAACATTTATACCCAAAGCTTTGGCAAACTTTTGCTAAAACAAATTAAGTCCTCAAGATTGGTTTCTTGAAGTATTAACACGTTTGAATTATATTTTTTAATTATGTTTTCCAGCATCATTATATTATTGGGGGTGTTTAGAACCCTAATATTCTAGGATAAGACATGTATTAGGAGGAGGGAGGGATCTTGGTGCTTTCAAAGATTGAGTCCAAATGGACTTTTATTCCTATCCCTATAGCTTCTAGGGATTCGTTTTATCTTTTATTTTTCCTACTAGGTTACCCTCTCCTTTTTACAAAGTTGTCATTTCCATTTAGATTGGGATTTTGTGAGACTCTAATATTATCTTCAATGTTTTCTATGTATGTTTCCTATGACTCATCCATGCTCATCCAATTTTATTTTATCCTTCTCTTATCTGCTATACTATTATATTTGACCTTTTTACCTTAAAACCATTTCTCTTTTATCTTGGCTTTATTGCCTATTTTTTTTATTTTTTAATCAATTATCTAAATCCTCTTTAAACCCATAATCCACTGCTATGTCCTCTAATTCCATGTTGTCCTTTTCCATATGCAGTTGGTTATTTAGCACCCTTTTCGACTCTTATTTCTAAGTATCATTATTTTCATATTCATTTTTCCCTTGGGGATATATTTATTAACCACCATACCTTTCACTTTAGCTACGTGTTTCTTCTTTGGCTTCATAAATCCTTCATCCTATTTTTCTAAGGCCTATGGTGATTTCCTTTCACATTTATTCTTCTAGAGGGAGGGGCATTATTAAAAATAAATGCCCATACCCATCATAGTTTATTCATATCAATCGGATGCTTTCATAATCTATCTCTTGAGTCCATTCAAGCTCTTTAGATTTTAGAGTGATTCTTTTTGGTAAACATTGAGAAAGATCTAATTGCACATAAATTCTCCAATAACTTGATAGACCTCTACCATGATGGGGTTTTGAATTATCCACTAGATGACCTAGATTATTAGCAATAGATTCAAATAGATTCATGTAATATAATTCCTATGGCAGAGCATACATTTGAATTAAGACCAAGATCGTGTTAGAAAATACTTCCTTTGGACTGAAGGTCGTAAGCTAATGCTTCATAAAAAGGCCCGTGTTGTTGAAGAAGTAAGGACCTCCACTAAAAACTTATCTATATTAGATTCATTTGTAAATACTCCTATAAAATATCCTTTTCCACAAAACCTTAACTCATATTACCCATTTTTTCTCCATTATCTCTTTTTCCAAGCTTGTGGCTCTTCTATTATTAACTAGGCTCCCATAATATTGCATATTGATATATGTCCATAGAGTAGAACTATATTTATCATAATCTATGAAGGGTCAACTATTGTTATTGGGGTCATCTCATACACTTGAATGCATTCATTTCTAGATCCACCCCTTAGATTTTGTAGCTTCTTCTTCCCCATTGCATTCATTAATGTACCAATTTATCTATTGAAAACCACTGAGGAATCTCTAACCACCATATTTTTTAAAATTATATATATATATATATATATATATATATATATATATATATATATATATATATATATATATATATATATATATATTGGGTGGGGACATAATTCCCCCATAAATGAAACATCAATATCCTATTATTGAATTGTAAATTGTAATTAAATCATAGATAATCAAGGTAAAAACATAAACTACTAGATGACTAGAACCTGGTTGTGCTCACACTCTCCATCAGCTCATTAGAATCCTAAATTCCTATGTCAATAATGTCTATTTGAGATATTAAATGTAGTTTAATTATTGTAAACATCTTACCTCTTTTATAAATATCTATTTTTTAAAATACTATATAATTATATTTCATACAAATGTTTTCTAACATCATATGGTAATCATATCTAGAGCTCTTTTTGACATTTTAAATCTATAGAATCGATTCTTTGAGAATTTTAGAGCTACATTGGTGACTTATAAAGATAACCTAACAATTTTTAGAGTTTTAATAGTGACCTTTGAAGCTATACTATCTCTCCATCAAATGATCATAACTTTTACATACAGTCTCAAATAAAGATGATTATTTTTTTATAAACTTCACTATGTTTTGAGAAGATTCCAAATATGTAGTAATATCTAGGATGAGGGATGTCTTTTATGATAACTTTCTCCCTTGAAACCTATCCATTTTATCCCATCAACATATGTAATGACTTCCTAAATTACACAAACCCTTGTTATTAGGAGTTAATGAGGAACTCGAGATATACTTCATTGGGACTTTGAATTTTTGTAAGAATTACCAAATTCTCCAATATTTTTATTGAATTGGCACTACTATGGACTGTGATTACCATAGTCCACAATAGAGATACATTTGTCAAAACCATAACATTCCATATGTCTATATTTAGCATATGTCTATATTTATGGACTATAATGGCCTACATATAAAATATTCTTGCATGTATTAATCAAAATATTTAACAAAGTAAATAATAAATATTCCAAAAACTAAACAAGATAAATATCCTCTATTTCACCTTTAATGTAATATAAGTTACAAATATTACATATAAATCAAATTTGTAGGTAGCTTGTGGAAGTAAAAATAGTGATATAACGAGGCATATTATGTCCTCATCATGGAATCAAAAGGATGGGAAGATACATGATGTCCAACATGGCATCAAAAAATGAACAACCTAGGTAAACAAGATTTATGGCTATGATGCACACACACAAAGAGTACATGTAAAATCACAAAAGGCATCCAAGAAAGCCAAGTTGATATACATGTTCAGTGTCACTCATATGCATAGAACCAAATTATAAGGATTAGATTTGCAATCAGTGACATGATCAAATTTCTACAATCCAAACATTATGAATACATACCATACATGAATCAAGAAAGTAAACATGAAAAAAATACATGAATAAGTGAAGATGATCGAGATAAGAAACTTGTAACATAATCATATTTTGAATATTAAGTGTATATTAATATATAAATGTGAAATTAAGTGAACAAAATAATTTTTCAATATAATGTACTGAAGTAATAATAATAGGGATAGTCATAGAGTGCTATAAGCTAAATAAATTATGCCCAAACTGAACTTGTTGAGATGTAAAAAATATGTCGATTACTTGTGATAGATTTAAATCTTAAAAAGTAGAAATTTTGTCCAATGGGACAATTTTGGTGGAATGTAATAATGATATAGTGCATGCAATAGTTTTTTTTGATGACAAACTAAACAACTTGATTACTAGTCGATAGCCCTGATATCCTTGTTGGAGCTGATATTTTGTAGAGAATAATATATTCACTTGAATTAAATTTTACACACAAATTTCTCTTAAACTATCTTGATTATATATATATATATATATATATATATATAATAAATTTCAATATTCAATATAATGCACTTTTATTCTATTCATATTTATCTTGATTATTATGATATGATATAATGATACAATGTTATATTCATTCTCTTACACACCATTTACATTATTATATACCTTTTAAAATCCTAATGTTACATCTCTTCATTCATCATTACATTTGATAACCATTGGTTTACACTTATTTACCTTCTTAACTACTAACTAAAGGATATCTACATAAATACCATGGTATATATCTAGCTTTCTTATATAATTTATATTATATTCTTCCTTATTACATTATTGTACATTTCCAACTTCTATGGTATACTTGAATGCTCATATAACCTAATTAATAACCCCACAAACACCATTATTGGACACAAAATATTTGTCTTGTTATCATGACAAATTCAATGAATAACCTTTTTACTTAAAATTTCCTACAGAGGCTCTTCCTTTTTATCTATTGTAAAGTAATTTTCCTCACCAAAGTCACTAGTTTTATATACAACATAACAGATTAGTTTTGTGGGATTATTTGGGTTGCTTCTTTTCATGGGAGCTTTTCTTCATTCTATGGAATGTTTTTTAGTCATCTCATTTTATTTTTATGAGAATAGTATTCTATGTCTACATTGCCATTCTCTTCCACCATGGAATAATATTTTTATTTTGTGATATTATTCATTACTTCCATAGTATCATGTTCCTTTTCCAAAATTTCATATTCCTCTTCTTTCACAGTTTCATTTGCTTCATCCCTAAAATTTTAATCTTCATATATGGTATTTTATTATTCTCCTCCAAATTAATTATTTTCTCTCAATGTGATTCCTTTATTCTATAGAATAATGGCCTTATTTTACATTCACATTATAGTATATTATTTTG